>JBBMOC010000049.1:827971-841740 GCA_037975185.1 Centropyge bicolor | reverse complement strand
TGTGTGTGTGTGTGTGTGTGTGTGTGTGTGTGTGTGTGTGTGTGTGTGTGTGTGTGTGTGTGTGTGTGTGTGTGTGTGTGTGTGTGTGTGTGTGTGTGTGTGTGTGTGTGTAAGGCAAAAAAAGAAGGGGCTTATTTCCTGGTATTAACCCAGGCTGACCCCTCCTTCCCTCCTCTCCCATTTTTCTGCCTGCCTCTCCAATCTCCTCATCGTTCTTTATCTCTTATTTTTCTCTTTTTGATACTTTTTCTCCAGTTTTCCTGTTATCCCTGCCTATTTGGGCATGATCAGCGCTCTTTTTTTCCCCGTTCTATTTCTCAGCATTCCCTCCGTCTTTATCTCTATTTTTCCTTTCACCACTTTCTTTCTCAACCAAAAGCCGATGAGTTCATTGCACTCGCTCTCTTCCATCTATCTCTCTTTCTGCTCTGCCTCTCTCTGATTTCCAATCGCGGTTCATTAGGTTCAGTGGATTGGCTTTCTTCCTGCAGCACACGCCTCTGCCACCCAAGCTGATTGGCTTTCATTATGGACAAGGGTGGTCTGCACACGCGCCCGCGCACACACAAGCACACACTCTCTCTCTGCTGCATCCCACTGAGGACCCACTCCAATACCCACCGCTATCTGTCTCCCCTCTCTGGCTTCTATCTCCATCTCTGGCCATCCACCATTTCAATCTGTTTTTTTTCCTTCTTTTTTGTGTTATCGCTCTGCTTCTATTCATCCCTTCCCTCTCCAAAGTGCTCAGGGCTGAAACAAGGTAGTTAGCAGAGCTCTGTGTGTGTGTGTGTGAGTAGGTGTGTGTACATTTGTAAAGACGGCAGGAGCTCTGAACACACACAGGACCTCAGATGCTGACCCTGTCTGCACGTCTTGTATTTAAAGAGCCAAGTGCTTTTTTTTTTTTTTTTCCACCCGAGAGTTTTCCACATGTCAGTCTTTACGGTCACATGTATCTGAGCTTTGACTGCACCACAGGGCAGGTTAGCTTTTATTAAACACCACTTGACA
The DNA here is from genome assembly GCA_037975185.1 of Centropyge bicolor. Classification (NCBI taxonomy): domain Eukaryota; kingdom Metazoa; phylum Chordata; class Actinopteri; family Pomacanthidae; genus Centropyge; species Centropyge bicolor. Next base: position 840,726 of record JBBMOC010000049.1, on the reverse strand, counting down.
GAGAGAGGTGAGCTTCTATTATTGACCCTGGATGCCTTAGCAAATAGTCTGTTGACTCAGAGCTTCCACTCGCACACAGAAATCCTCACACGCGCCGCCTGCCCATGCCGAGATGAGTAGCCGAGTCACTGACACTATAGCTGCCGTATTTTCCTACCAGAGCGATGTGGATTTGATCCAGAGGCAGCGAGAATGATTCTCATTTGTATTCTTTTACAACTGCAACATAACTTTGAGAAAAGTAAAGCAAAAATAAAACCCTATAATAGATAAGTTATACAAGCAAGTCTGGCAGTCTCTCTGCAAGTAGAAGGAGCAATAATGGAAAGTAATGCACTTTTAGTCTAAGAAGCTATGGTCTGCTGTGGAAAATATTCTGTATGGATTGGCTTCAACATGCTCAAAGCTGCTGCTCAATGCTTTTAGAAGACGTGCAATGTTTCAGATTGAATTTAAAAGAAGTAATTTGGCTCTTTACCTGACAGACTTAGATTTTACTGAGGCTCTGTAAAACAGAAGTGCAGCTACTGAATGCAAGGGTTGCACAAGGCATGAAAACTTTTCCACGACAGCAGCAGGACGCAGTAATGTTGTTTCCATTCCTCCCTTGCAAAAAATGAAACATGATCCACTTACACAAAAAAATACTGCAAATGAATGATGGTGGGGTCAGTGCAAACCGCAACCAATTCATTGGGTTCTCTGTGGCTTCTTCGCAATGAGAGCCACCCTGTTTTTGGCCTGTTGATTGATTGTTTTCCATGTGAAGCAGCGGTTGTTGAAAATGATCCGTTTGTGTTAACAGTAACTTAACATAGCTCTGACACAGTATAAAGAGAGTGAGCGGTAAGTATTGAGGATGGATTCCTTCATGCTTAGGAAAGCAGTCTGAATCTGTGAGAATAGCAGACTCTGCTAAACTGCATGGAGAGATAATTACTGATCCATTGAATGTCCATTGCAGAAGAAAATATAGACCTTTTTTTTTTAAATAATAATTTTGAAATATCAATTGTTGTAGTAACAAGGACAAAATGGTTGACATAAAGACTCAGCAAAATGCCAAATTGTGAAACAATCTACTCATCAGTGTCTCCATAGACGTCCAGTTCAGATCCACAAAAGAGCAAATGGAGCCTGGGCCTAAAGGTCCAACAGCCTCCAAAGCACAGAGTTTCATACTGTCAAGGCCAAGAGGTCAAATCTGGATGTGAAGCAAAGCCTGTGAAAACATATCCAACAGTTCCACCTCACACACACACACACACACACACACACAGACTGACTCTCTCTTTCTGTCTCATTATCACTCTGTCGTCGTCGTTATTTCTGTCTCTCTCACCACTTCTCTCAACCGCTCTTTATCCTTCCTCACCATGTGTCTTTTACAGATTTTGTCTTCCTGACCCTTTTCCTCTTTTCCTCAACTTTCTTACTTTTTTTGTCTATTATTCTCAGCTGCACACGTTCTCTTTTTGAGTTACTCCTCCTGTCTTTCTTTATTAATTCACTTCTTCTGCCTCACTCTATACTGCACCTATCCGGCCATACCTCACCCTCGATGCTTCATATGCCCAACAGTGTACTGTGGTATCACACCTCTGCAGGTTTGTATAAATGCACTTACATTATGAAGTTACATTATCCAGTAATGAAGAACACATATATAAAACTATAAGATAGCGGAGTGGAGGTTAAAAGAGTTTCTACATTTCCAGCCTTCCATTGTGGCAGGAGAAAAATGTGGCTGCTGGCCATGCAGACTTTTATCTTTGCTCCACAGAAAAGGAAGCTTTTCATTATCTGGCAGGGTCATGTGCCTGGAAAAAGTTTTTTTTTTTTCCAAACTTTGAAAGTATTGAATTTTTATGTTATCTGGCACACAAGAAAAAGATATTTCTATTTCTTTGTCTCAGTACCTACAGATGTTGCTTTGCAGGGGCTTTTATGAAACAACCTTTTTTTTTTTTTTGATTTCAGGTTTGTTGTTTCTTTTTTCCAACCTCTGTTTTTCTGACACACCCCTATCACCCCGCATCTGCCACTTCTCGCTCCCTCTCCCTCTGTTTATCACTTTTACGGTCTACTCTCTGCGCCCTCAATATTCTCGCTCCCTCTCATTTTCTCTCTCCCCCCTCACCCGTCTGTCCGCCGGGAAAATTGACCTCATAAAAAATGAAAAGGATTATTTAAGAGAAATAGCAGCGTAATGAAAACCTATTATTGTATCCCATGGTGCACCGCCTGTGGTGGCTGCTGCTGGCCGACCGCAATCCTGTTTAGTTAGATTAGGCGGGGGCGGGTGGGGGTGTTGGTGGGGGTGTAGTCTTGTTTTCTTTTTCCTCCCTTTATTATTTCTCTCATTGTCTCACCTCTATCTGTTGTCATTTTCTCTCACATTCACAATACCCTCTTTCTTCTGAGTTTCTTTGTACTTCTGCTTCTTTTTCATTTCCTCTCTCAGTCTGCCTCATTTTGTCCCTCACTCGCCCTCCTCTGTCTGATATTTCTGCCGGGAGTCATTGGCGGCACGTGCCAGCAGTAGTGGATACCATTATAGCCATTTACAAAGCTGCTCAGTGTTTCTCCTAACAATATGAGCTATTTACTGTGTGATTTTGTTTGCTTTTTTTTCTGTTCTAGTGGCTGATGAGAGCAACATGGGTTCACTGGCCGGGCAGAGGAATGGTAAGTGTTTGATATCATCGAAACACAAGCAGTTTTTTGTTTTTTGACTCAAAAAATCTTTTCTCTCTCTCGATGTCTCGCACACTTAAATCCATCCACACACGCACAAATATAAATTAACCATCTGTGTGAAGAGGCTCATTTCCTCTGTCTTTTTTTCCTTATCTGTTCCCAAACGTTCCTTTAGTCCCCCGCTCTCCTTCGCCTCCCCCTCCCTCCACTCCCCGGCTGACAAAGTTGAGTTGTGAAGCACTTAGTGTCTGAGCTCTCGCTGCTTTATAGCCGTCCAGGTCAGCAGGCCCACAGTGCTCAATCCTCACCCAGCTGACAGCAGCAGCAGCAGCATTACAATGGCTTGTGCCTCAGTTGGTTCCCCGCACTCAGTTGTGCCTTGTTTTATTTGAGAAAAGTCTGGTTAAAGGTAAAATATAAAGTCAGTTTTACTGCTTCTCTTTTACTGAGTGACATTACACAGTGGTGGTTCGAAGTACATCTCGTTCACTCTCGAGAATCGAAGCACTTTACATACATTTCTAACGGCAGGAGCCCTTTTCAGATGTGTGCCTTTTACGCAAATCCTATGGCCATTTAACGTGTCAGTCTCATGTCTCGAGTCGCTTTTGCATAAAAGTCCTGACGGCAAACAGACGAGGTCGAACTGAGCAACATCTCGGTAAATGTAACATGGCACAAGTCTAAATTGAATGCTGTCAGAATAATGTAAAAGACAGAGAGATTAAATGCACAAAAATACAGTTATCACTACAATATCAACTGTCATGCACAAAAATAATACAATATATTAAATTAACCGCAAAACATAATAAATGAAAAAATGAAATGATGAAATTGATGAACTTATTAGGGGATTCAGTGTGAGAATGAGAATGAGAATGGGGGTGGGGGGCATCACTACATGCCACGATGATCAGTAATTATGCAACCTATGAGAACGCTCTTCTTCCTCCATATCATCAATCTAGCAACTCCACCAGGGACAAACATCCCACAAGAATTGTAGCTCTCTCTGTAAATGTCATGTCAGAGTCGAGCTGTAAGGAAAGTTTATATCTTAATGGGAAAAAGCCATAATAGATGTAACACATAGAATAACCTGCGATGTTATGTGTTCCATGTCAATTCATACTTCAGGAACAGAAGACTCATAGAACAAGACATCACAGTGGAGCCCACACCGGTGCAGAGACACTGCAGCAAACACAGCTCAGCACCACAGAAGTGAAAAAATCTCTGTCTCTTGTTTTCCTCAGGTGTGATGTGTCTTGATTTGATTATGTTTCAAATTTGAGAAAGAAGCTAAACCTGTAGCAACATCGAGAAAATAGACAGAATGTAACCAAGCACTGCTGACAACGCCGAAGATAAAGACAGGAAAACATTGGTTGCAAAGTTATTGGCTTGTCCGCAGCAGTTCCAGGGCTGACTGCTGAACGCTGGGACAGTCTGTGTTGTGATAGGGCGGCAGCGGATTTCCACCCAATCAGATATAGCTGCTCCAGCGTTGGCTGGAATACTGTATGTGGTTGTTCTGGGCATCTCCAGTGTGAATTTAAATCAGTGTGTTGCTGACAGAGGGTGTGAATGCTTAGTTGGCCATCTCGAGTTGGGCTGCAGAAGTCAGGATTTTAATTGTGTAGCTAAACTGCATCTCGTTTCGAACACCCGCTGTATTTTAATGTGGCGACTCGGCTGGGATAAGAAAAGAATCAAGACCAGCATTTTAGTTCTGATGTTGGGAGACAGGCCTGGCCTTCTTTCTACCTCTCTGTAACACACACACACACACACACACACACACACACACACACACACACACACACACACACACACACACACACACACACACACGTACACCGATCTCTTAAATCCACCTGCAACAGCCAACTAAGCCTGTTGCCGGTGGAATACAAATGGCCCGAGCACCGTTGCTGACCTCAAATCCCCCACACTCAGCATTCCCACAAGTGGCTTCGCCTTCCACCCTCCTCTTCTCCCCTCTCCCCCCCTTTTCCCTCCACCTCTCTCTGGCTATGATTTTCCTGGAATTTCTGATCAGCACCCGTAACCCTCATGGCCCATCCGCTGCACCATTCCTTTCGTCTTGGATTTTTTTTTCATCTCCTTTCCAGTTGACGTCTTAGCTAATGCGTATTGACAGGGCTTTTGCGTGATTTTCATTTTTGCTGACGCAGTGTATTTGCCGAGCTTCCTGCGCTATACACCCCCCACCCCCCTCCGCCCAGCCCCGCCCCACCCTCCTTCCTAAATGGCCTCAGTGTTTCTTTATGGGCTTTGACATATTTCATTAGGCGGATGGTCTTAAGAGGCCTGCCTGGCTTCTTTAATCTGGCTAAAACCCTTTTTCTCTCTGGCTAGAGCTGCTGCGAGGAGCGCTTCACTCCTCTAACTCTCTCTCTTTCCTCTCGCTCCATCCTTCTCTCTGTCACTTACTCCCACTGCCCCACTCTCCCTCTCTCTCTCCCTCTTTCTTCTCTCTTGATTCTTCAGTCTTAGGAGTCTCCATCTTCAATAGAGCTTTTAGTTTTTTTCTTCTTCTTCCCGCTTTCATCTTTGCTACCACTCTCGCTCTTTCCCGCTTCTTCCCAATCGCTTCCCTCTTGATTATTCTCTGTCTCCTGCTCTTTGTCGCCAGGCTCATCCCCATTTTTAGTATCCTCTCAATCCCCAAACTTCATCTCTCTTTCTTCCTCTCTCTCCTCTTCTCCTACATCCGATTCTCTCTTTATGATCACTTTTATTCTCTTTCTCTCGCCAGCCTGATCCTTTTTTATTCACTCTTACTTTCCATTATCTTCAGTCCTCTCTCTCTCTCTCTTCTCTCTCCCCCTCTCCCTCCCTCCCTCCTTCCCTCCGTCTCTCTCTCCATCCTCTGCAGCTGTATCTGTTCCAGCCTTATGTGATTATGGTGAACATGCTCCAGTCTCAGAGCTTCCTCTACTGAATCAGACCCAGCCCAGCATCTCCAAGTGTGTGTGTGTGTGTGTGTGTGTGTGTGTGTGTGTGTGTGTGTGTGTGTGTGTGTGTGTGTGTGTGTGTGTGTCCGTGTGTGTGTGAACACCCTGCAGACAGCCAGAGCAATGGACAGATATCCCTTCATTCATCCCTCCATTTCTCCCTTGGCAGCTGGCTGCCCTCTTACAACACACCTGGGAGCTCATCCAGCCACACACACACACACACACGCACACGCACACGCACACGCACGCACACGCACACACACACACACACACACACACGCACACAAGCACTGGGGCTGTACAGAGGGTTCTACTGCATTACAGCATCTCAGCCTCATCCACATCTATTTGCATTTCGTGCATCGTCTGCTTTTGCTGCAGTTTGTCTTTGTTTATATGTGTTTTCAGTCCTTTTGCATGTTTCTTTCCACGTGTGTGTTTTCTGACAGTCATTTGAAGAAAGTGTGGGCTCATCCATTGTTGCCTGGATGTTCTGTGCTGCCTAGCTAACAGCGAACCCTGCAGCACAGCCACCGGTGCCATCGCTCTGTGCGCCCATTAGTCCCCGTTGTTTCTTCTCTGCACAATAAGACTTTAAATCCAGCCGGCATCCTGCCAGCGCCGAAGCCTCTGCTTTGTTTTCGCACTCTTTGTTTGGGTGCTGCATAACTCTGCCTCTCGCTGTCATTCGCTCCCTACCTCGCTCCGTCTCCCTCTCTCTCTTTTTCCCTCCCTCACTGCGATCTTTGCATCCGACGTGTCGTTGTTGATTTCAGTTGAAAGTCACCATGTTGTGCCGATTTGAATGGATTGATCATCCTGTGTCTATAAGGACCATCTGTGTGTGTGTGTGTGTGCTTCTCTTCTATTTCTATTGTTATAAGGGCCAGTTCTGTTTACATGGATAACCAGATGAATGAAAGCCTTACTTTTTTTATTTGTAAAGTAAGAATTTGATTCAAGTTAAATCCAAATCTGATTGTAAGATGTCAGCATTGCACTGGGACGGTCTAACAGATGTGAAGTGATGGACATGACAGTGTGTTATTTTATACTGTGTTGCCACTCATTGTGGAAGATTCTGCCTTTATAATAAGGTATAAATAGGTATTCATGAGTCTAACTGCTTTGTGTTTGGAAGGAGCCAGTAATATTGTCACTGATCTCAGGTCTGTGTCAACACATGTAATACCTGATGTAATACCTGTGTGAATCCAAGCGGAGTCTGTGGTCACATGTTGTGTCATGATGGAATATTTTGGAGCATTTTATCTTTTATTTGATACCTGCTAGTGGAGAGATGACAGGAAAAGAGTCAAAGCAGAGACTCTCTGATTACACGGTCAACATCTTAGACCTTGAGGCCACCAGCTATGAGCTGTGAAGTGCGTCTGTCTCTGACTGTGGCCGCTCATTAATTGGTGGATCATCATGCTGATGCAAGTGCTCTCTCTCAGTTCAGGTTTGTTCGGGTCAACCACATTTCGGATCCGGCCTAATTATCCTCGGGTCTGTTCGGGTTTTCCTCTTGTGTCCCTGCAAAAAAAGAATTATGCACATCAGTGTCACCCCAGGCACAAGCTTTTCTACCCATGAACACCCTTAATTTCAGATGCCTCATGAGACCCCAACTGTAAGACTGACTCTGTGCGTCATGTAGCTTGTGAAATTCTGGAATGTATGATTCGTCAGGGTTCAACCTGTAGACAGCCGTGTCATGCATTCTGATTCCTGCATTACAGTAAGGAAGATGATGTACTAGTCAGTGAGGATCTTCACAAGTATAGCATTACACAGGTGTGTGTGTGTCTGAATTTATGCACTCTACACTTCTCCCTCAATGCGCAAGAACTTATTTCCGCCAGGCGTTTACAAATGGCATATATCCCACTCTGCACAGTTTGCCCCAACCCTCATCCATACTCTGCCAACCCCCCGCACTGCTGTAATCCAGTAGAGGTAGGCAGTAATTATGAAATGGCCTTTTAAGTCCCCTCCAGTTATTAAAGCCATTCATCTCGGTGAAGGCTAAATACATACGGCCCATATGTCCCCATTCTCTCATACATCTAAACAGCTAAACCCAATTACTGCCAGAGCAGCGCCTCTATCCGACTTCAGCCTCTGCCTCTGATATAGCTGAGTGCATTCAGATAGTGATGGAGGGATGCTTAATGATTGGGCAGGTCTTTAATTGGAGTGGAGTTTTGATTGGCCATAACATGAATTGGATTTGCTTTTCCTGGCTGTACAGTTGTCTGAAGTGATTTGGTCTGAAGTCGTATGATGAGAAAATAGTTAGAATATCAAGACAGAGCATTAATGACAATCTGTTTCCTCACTGCTGTCCAATAACATTATTCTTTTTTTGAAAGATAATATGTGATAATACGTAAACTGCAAAATCAATGAAGTGATCATATTCCTCTGTGTCATACAGCTCTTGTTCACAACACATATCGATGAGCCACACTGTTACACTGGGTGACACACACACTGTAATTTATTTTGACTCAATCCCACATACACTATCTTTATGCTCTAAATACTCACTCATGCAGTTACAGTGTATTAATCCGCCAGTGAAAGTAGAGCCTCATAAATGCACTGTTTACTCCTGCTTGACCAGTGTTTGTTAGAAACTACAGCACCCAGCTTTTTAAAAAAAAATTCCAAGCCTGAAACTACACATTTGTGACCCATTCTTAAAGATTTATAGCTTCAGTATGAGCGGATGGGCTTGGGGCACAGTGAACTAACATATTTTTGTTTTGGCCTTTTCATGCAGTTTTTTTTCTAAAGAAGAGAAATATAGAATAACACAAGACACATGCCTCAAACATGCATTTTATTAAACCTCTCACATGTCGTCATAGATTTACTCCAATAAAGTTTTAAAAGCCTATATTCAGTACATTTAATCTAAGGTGATGCAATGCACATTAGTGTCACAAGAGACCTTAGTATGTTCTGTCCATTTCTTTGTGTAGTTTAAAGATCTTAAGTCCACTCATAAACATTTATTGAGATGAGATAGTTCATGTGTGTTGTAGTTCATTTAAAGCTCCTGGTGAATTACATAACTTTTATTGAAACCCTTTCCATCCATTGTAAGGGTGCGTTCAATGTTTCTATTGGATTAAATTCAATAACCTTTATTGAGACGTGTGATACCGAGAGGAGGTTTTCTTTTACACGTGTGGGTGTGTGTCATGTGTTTTTATAGAAGAGCACGGGTCAGGGCCTGTTTTACTGGTCTCCAGAAAAATGGCTCCGGGGTTTATTGGCCGGTCCTGAGATTGGATACTAGATGGAAGTGTGGGTGTGTCTCTTATGTGTGTGTTTCAATAAGCATATCTGTGAGCACTGTCGTGATTATCATGCATCCTTGTGGTCGTGTGTGTGTGTGTGTCTCTTTGCTCTGATTGAACTATGGCCTGGAGCAACAAGCCCCTTTTTCTGTTGGCTAAAGTGTCTCCTTGGCAACTCATCGTCACCCCTCTCTCTCTCTCTCAAACACACACACACACACACACAGACACACACACATTTCTCTGTACCACCACTACCGCCACCCCCAGCGGTTTTGATGGAGGGGCACTTTCTTGTAACCGTGGCAACCTTTCAACCAGTCCACTGCAAAGCTGCTTGCTGTGGAGCACATTGTAGTCTGGTTGATAGGTAAGTGTTAAGACCCTGCTGAGACACTGTGGGAAGGTTCAGCAGTGCACCAGGGTTTTTATTGGGATGTGTGCAAGAGTGTGTGTGTGCGTCTGCTTGGAACAACAATGTTAAGTGTAATATAAATAAGACAATATCCAGTTTAATGGTTTGGTGTTAACCAGCCAGTTGATTGGATAATGTAATTGGTGAGACAGGGTGGCAGGGCTTAGCAGTTTGTGTGCATAAGTCTGAGTGGTGTATTAAATTTGTCATGTACACAGAGTTTGTATGGCAAAGCCTGTAATTTGGACATTTTTTAGTTCATTTATTCTTGTGTTCATTGGGTGAGATAATTAGAGAGTTGTGTGCAGACAACTTTTATTCAGAATGGATAGTTTGTGCCAGCTGTGGGAAAGAGCGAGGACAGTGTAGAGTTAGACCGCAATCATCATTCTTTAATTAATCACTCCAAATATCATTCTCGATTATGTTCTGACCCTGTGACATAGAAGAGTGAGCTGTATCACTATGCCTCAGCCACAGGTTGCAGGCGCCTCACACTCACTTTTGAGACGACACTTTCAAGGTACAAAGCAGCATCGTGGAGCCGTGTTAGTCGTTGCAGGGACTGTCAGCGCGGCAGGACCCCAAGGCTACGTTCCAGGCAAAGACTTCACTGCCGTCTGCTCAGCACAGACACGACAGCAGCCAACCTTGACTAAAGTCACAATATACATATCGCATTAAGATGTATGTGGGTTAGGTGTGTGCAGGTGGATATTGACATATGCTCATTGTTGCCCATGCATCTGAAGTATGCAAGTACCATTTTAAAGTAGTAATTGGCATCATTTTTTTTCAAGGATGTTCTTGCATCACATTTCCCAGAAGTCACTTGTCTATCAAAAGATGAATAAGTGTTTTTATAGTGAGCTCAATGTTATGATTAGATTTAATGATGTCAACTTTTCTGAGACGTCACATTTTTTCTCTCAGGTTTGGTTGAGAATGTATTTCTGCATAGTGCGAGACCCAACATCTTGATGATCCACTCACACGTACAGACACCGGAGACGCGACAACCAGATGCTGTTCATTGTGAGATAAACCCACTGCAACTCATGGGCTCGAAAGCCACCCAACGGCGCAGCAATCGGGACGTTTAGAAAGGTTCAATTTGATGCAAATGTCCTCTAGCAACAACCCGCGGTGCTTGTTTTGATTCCCTTGCGAAAAAGAAGCACAGAATTGTTTTCTTCAAATATTATGGAGGAAAAAAGGCCGATCGTAGAGCTGCTTTGTCATGCGCCTGCATAGTTGCAATGGGAGAAAATAACTGCAGAGTGGAGTATGTAAATTACAAGAGGCAAATTATGAGGCGACAGCTGCCATTGCTGTGGAGAAGAAGGCGGTCAGAGGCGCTACTCAGAGCTGGAGGAAATTTAGAATGCTTTATCATTGCTATTGGGAATAAAACACCGTACAATAGCAGCTGAATGCATCCAATATTTACCCATAATCCAAAAAGTGAACAGGTTTCAAATCCTGAATATATTATCAGATTTCTACAAAGAGTAATCTTTAGCTTCAACCCACAGATTTTGAAAGCCTGTGATTGGATGCTTTTCACTGAAATGCACCTTGGGAGTTGGACTAAACTTTTCTCCTGAAGTTTACAGGCTCTTATTTTTTATGTCTGATAATTCAACTAGTTTTATGGCCATCCAAGCCTTTAAAGTGCTACAACAGCCTAACATAGTCTTTGCAGAAAATGTTACTTCAGAAACTTCGACACACAAAATCTCTTCTCCCACTTCGCTACTTGCTAATAGAGCGTGATAGCAAAACAGAAAGTGAAGACGTGACATTATTGCTTCATCTTGGATGGAGGAGTGTTACAGCTGTGAAGGGCATTTGCCACCGTCCTGGCCTGTTTGGCTGTTAGGCTGTTTGTCAAATATGTGCACCAGCTTGAATCAGTGGCAATCAGGCAGACGTGATGCGAACGGATCCGTGAGAGCATCTGCTGGCACAGCGGGCAGCGATATGTGATAAACGCTGATTTCACCCTCCATTGGATCGAGCTGGCGATGATAGCCACCTCTCCCCCGCTCATCCATCCTATTAAACCCTCATTATTCATTTACCTCCAGCCTCAACCGCCTGACATGCATGGAATGAGTGCACTCACAGCCACACACACACACTCACAAACACACCCTCACACACTTGAGCAAAAGTGAATTGTGCTCATATTTCTTCCCCTATTTCATCTAAGGCGGTCAAGGACACACACCGCTATCTCATACAGGCAGTATCATGACTTAATTTTTTTTTTTCTTGGACCAAAATTCTCACATTTTGTAGTATACACACACACACATGCCCACGCACAGCGTACAGCAGTGCGCTGGCAAGGAGCTTAATTCTATCAGGCTGCGAGCTGGACAGCCGTAATTACATTTGTGACACAAATCCTGCCTCTCAAATTGAGCGTTTTATTCCTGAGCGCTCCCCCCTCTCTATTTATAACCCCTTATTCCCCATAAATCCCACTTCCTCACAGAAAGTCAATTTAGGACTTAAAAGGCAGCAACGCTCCGCTTACTTTCACCCCCCCTTCCTTCAACTTTATCACTGCTTCAGTTTCACTTCCCCTTTTCCCCCGCTCCTCTTCGGAGCTTTGAAGCCTCTGAAATGACAAAAAAAGTCTTAAGCAGTGAGTGCCATGATGCGAGAAAGTCATCCCTACAGGAAAGTTTCAGATAGAAAAAAAAAGCTGCTTGCAACCTGTCTGTAACTTCTTTGAAGAGTGCTTGTCAGTGTTTTCATTGTGATGCACAACTGTGGTGGGCTGGTGTGTCGACGAGTTGCCGCTCTGGGTTGAAGAGGTTTTTCCTTCACCACTCCTGGTCACACGTCCTTCAGTTTCTCAGTGCGTAGGTCAGGCACCACGTCGCCATGACATCTATTCTCTTCTCTCCTTTGTCTCATTTTTTTCCCCTGCTCTTCTCACAGCTCCACTTTTCCTCAAGCCTTCCCTTCTCCCGGCGCCTCCTCCCCTGCTGAATCAGCGGTGGCCTTCATCGCTTTCCTGCTCCTTCGTCTCCCCTTTCTTCCTCTCTCGAGTCGGAGGCCATACCTGAGTACAGTATGATGGCAGTTCATTTATTCCCCCTCTCTCTTGCTTATGCATGAGCCTGTCACTTCCCATAGTGCCGCTCCTCACCTGTCCCTGTACTACTCCACCTCATTCATCGTTTCTTTTCAGCCCCTTTATGTTGCTCCTATAGGACTCTGACTTTCTCCCCATTTCTGTCTTGCCTGTTTTTCACCCTCTCTCCTCTGCTTTCCTCTAACTCTCTCTCTCTTCATTTCATCTTCATAGCTTTGTATTTCTGGGTT
>JBBMOC010000049.1:711679-827640 GCA_037975185.1 Centropyge bicolor | reverse complement strand
GTGATCATGTCGTCAGTGCTTGTCTTCCTAAGATGTGTATAAGAGACAGGAGTTTCATTCCAAAAAGTCATATCCAAAAGGGAGAAAGTGTGTGAACTGATGCTGATTGCTCCTTGTAGTGTGCAAGTTTAGAAAGGCCAGCTCGATCTCCATCTCAGCCTTTCAAAATGTCAGGACTTAAGATATCAATATCTTTAATACATTCTTTGGGCAGTTTATTATTTCATGAATTTCACGATTCCAATTAATCAGTCTGTAATTCTGTCCCGGTCCAGACTCCATAAGATTTTACTCATATCCTAAAATTGCTTTCTTTAATCTTTAATCCTGTTTTAACCTCACATCTTAAAACATTTGGTTTCCTCACAGTGTTCATTTATAGTCTCTTCAATGCGTTATTCAGTGCTGTTTTCCCCATATGCTAATTGATTTCAAGGCATTAAAAAACAGCAACAGGATAAAGGAATTAACTGCCAATAAAATCAAAGACTAAACAAAACACAAGAGACAAAAAAGTGGAGGAAGAACAGCAGAAACAGTCATTAGTATCAGTCATCAGTATTCTTATGCAGGAGTGAGCTATTACTCTGTTTACAGAGGCGCCACATGGGAACTGTCAGAGAGGTATGGTTACAAAATTACTGTATTTCAAACATAACAAAATATTAAAAGACATCTTCCGCTAACACATATACAATAGCAAAAAACATCACTTGTAGTTACTTTCAAATAATATATCTTTTTCTTTTAAATAATGCATTTCTAATTGTGCATTATTAATATGAAATACAAGTTTATACTGAGATACAGAAAAGAAAATTACACATTATACCAATCCACTTCCACGCTGACATACTGTGCGGTTTCAACACTGAAGCTGAGTAGTTGAAAGTATTTTTGACCCATAAACCATGAGAGGGAGATTTCTAGTTAATTACAATCAAGTGCCTGGCAAGCAAGGTCAGAAAAGGATCTCATTTCAAAGTCATAAGTTGTGTTGGAGTTTCCAAATATTGCACTGAGGGCGCCGTGTCTCATAAATATTTAAAATGTGTTTTAAATATCTATCCAATAGTTTTGAAGAGATGATGTGTGAAACATTTCTTAGAGACTGACTCGTCAAGTCATTTTTAGTTCTATAGCCTAATATCACAAATTTGCCTCAATGGGCTTTACAATCTGCACAGCATATAACATCCCCTTCCCTTGGGTGTGTTACAATTTGGTAAATGCTGCCATAAATTTTGGACATCTCTGATTTGTTCCAGTAGACGCAATGCACGACTTTACACTGGATAAGGCCTAATCTGGAACAAATGCATGAAACGTGGACTCATTCCAGTTCGCCCTCCCATAACTCATCCGAAACTTCTTCTCCCAGCTCCCTCTTTCCCTCCTGCAATTCTTCTATAAACTGGACTTAACCTCTGTTTTTCAGGGAGCATTAAGACTTTAATGCACATGCTCTTTATATAAGGAAATATGACCATAAGAGATGGGGTAAATTTTGTTAAAAGCTTATGATCTCAATACCACTTGAATACTTAAAATCATTCTGTCTCATTTTTTCAGTGGCATCACATTTTGGAGCGACATTCCCTCCTCCATCAACCAGGCTTCTTTATTTTTCCTGCCCTTTCTCCCTTTCCTCCCTTTAACATCCGTCCAACTCACAGGCCTTTCCACCCTCTCTTGTTTCTTTTGTCTCGCAGAGCCTTCAGCTGGTGGAACACTGGGCCCGACCCTGGGCCTCTGCAAATCCAGCTCCCTGGAGAGCCTCCAGACGGCCGTGTCGGAGGCCAAGCAGAGCCGCGTCCAAGCACAGGTGCCCTTTCACCGCCCGCGGCCACACATGGTTCGGGGGCGGGGATGCAACCAGAGTTTCCGCATCGCCATCGACAAGTCCTATGAGGGACCTTCTGAAGATGGTGAGACTTCTCATCGGCATTTCAAAAATAGTGGTTTGAGACAGTTTTAGAAGAGACGCATAATTGTGGACTGTAGAACTGCTGCTGCCAGAAACAACAAAACTGTCCGCTTTAAAGAATGTTCCTTTTTAATGTACGACTGTCACTGTCGCTATAATGTAGGCCTCTCTCCTAGACATTGTAGCCATTTTAAATTAGACACTGCACTGCCAATGCACATCCCTTAGGCTTTATAACACACTGGCACTCAAGAAGAGCCAGAGGCCTGCCAAGGGACAGCGCTTAGCCTAAGTACCTTAATGAAATGCTACATGAATTTTATCCACTCAGCAATTTAGGAAGAGCAACTTTATATCTTACAGCAGCATATTTTCAATGCTCTACCTTGCGGAGCCACAGACATGTTGGATGTTGAGTGCGTGCCTTTGTGTGTTTGTCTGATTACTGAGGAAATTATCCTCCATGTTTACTGAAATGATGTTGAGAGAAATCTGAAATGTGAAAAATTCCTGTTGGACTTGACTTGGACTTGTTTTCTCATGGGTTGGCCTTTGCATGTATATGAAAATAAAACAGAGGCATATGACTGCTGGAACAGCTCGTGCAGGTGTAGAGACTTGCCTCTGGCTGGCCCCTTGCACTGAGAGAAAGGCTGCCTAATAGAAGTCCAACCAGCAGATGTCTCAACAGCACAGCGGAACATACATGCATACAAAATGAAATGATAAATGTAACACATACAGCTGCGTTTACGAGTACGTATTCCAGCTGTGTCTGTGCATCGACCGTGACCTCTGCCCCCTCGCTCCTCCGTGTCTAACCGCATGAACCGTTCGTCCTCCTCAGACGACGACCTGTCAGAGCAGAGCTCCGGTCATGAAACGCCTGTCAGCAGCTCCTCTCGCCACGGCCTGGACGCGGAGGACGGGAAGAAGAAGAAGAAGAAAACCAAAGGGAAGAAGAAAGAGAAAAAGAGCAAAGGGAAGAAGAAAACAGAGGATTCTGTGGAGGATCTGGAGAAGAAGACCAAAAAGAAAGGATTCGGCCTCTTAAGGTAAGAATGTATTTAATACTTTCACCTCCCTAAAAGTCATCACTCATGACTCAGTAATAAAAAATTTGTTTTTACTTTATGCTGTTTATGGGGCTTCTTTAGTTTAAACTTTCTGCATCAAGGTGACTCTGATTGGTGAGTCCATGATAAATTAAGCAGAGCAGCTCCAAAGACTGCCATGCCACTGCCTTGATTCTCCAAATTGAAAAGGTCACCTGCTTAACAAGAAAAATGTGAGCTAAAGCAGAGCAGGTAATGAGGCTTGTGGCTCATCACTACTCTAAAATCCCAAGGTCCTCGTGGCGCATCAACAAAACTGTGATTACTTATGTTTTTGTGTTCACACTGAACTGATTTTCAGAGGAGAATTGGTACACTTAGTTTTTAACTTTTCTATCTTGTGGCACAGATTGTTCATTTTTCAGTTTCATTTTTTGGGTCGGCTGGTTTTAGATCAACACATAAGCATTTTTTTGTAGCAATAATGCAAACATCGTGTGAGATGCTTCCCTCTTCTAAGCAGCAGGTTTTAGGTTTTATGTAGAAATCGATAGACAGCAGCACCCTGTCCTACTTTCCCCTGGTTAGGTTTCAACAAATTACCCAACGAGCACAGCAGGATTATGGGATATAGGATTATTGGATATGAGCACAACCTTCTCGGTAATGGAGGGTATCCATTATCTCTCAATCCAAGTAAAGTCCCACCGACACAGTTCCAACTCATGCCGCTTGTCACCCCTTTATCAACGCGTCCCCATCGTGATTGTGGTGGTCCAATCCTCCAACAGCAATCCTTATCTATTGGCGGTGACACGGTGTGGTCAGTGTATCACTGCACTTCCAACACTTGAGATTCAATTAGGCTGCGGCGAGAGATAGCGCGGGCTGAGCGTCGGCCCACCGATGGCAGATAAGAATCCAATCGGCCACAGTGTCAAGGGCAGTAATGGAAGAGATGTTCACACGGTTGGGCCAGCGGTGGAGAGCAGGGCGGGGACGGGAAGGGCGAGATGAAGGACACGCACCGAGAGTTACAAACAGGAACACGTGTGTGAGAAAGGTCGTCGCCGAGTGTGAAGCTAAAATCTACTTCACCTTGTGTTTGATTGCCCCAATCAAACATAGTCCTCTTTGTCTTGTAGCTCCATTTACGGCACGCATCAAGCTTCTGCTGCTTCTCTTCAGCAGAAACGGGCAAATATGTAGAAGCTGACACTGCTAGCTGTGCGACAGATTGTGTTTATATGTTTGGAACAGAATGTCTGCACCTGCACTCCGCAAGCATAGTTTTTCCTCATTTCTCTGTTTATATGT
Organism: Centropyge bicolor; assembly: GCA_037975185.1. Taxonomy (NCBI): domain Eukaryota; kingdom Metazoa; phylum Chordata; class Actinopteri; family Pomacanthidae; genus Centropyge; species Centropyge bicolor. The sequence continues at coordinate 823,341 of JBBMOC010000049.1, read as the reverse complement.
TGAATTTTTGCTTCATATTCTCTTTTCTTCTCCCCCTCTCTGACTTTCCCTGACTAATTGTGAAGAGGCTACTTATTTGCACAGTGTAACAAGAAACTTAATTCATCAGTTGTCTTCATTAGGCCTGCCCTCCAAAGATTGATGAGTCAGCGAAAGAGCTGCCGGTTCGTACCTCATGTCGGACTTTATTGCACACATGGCAACAGAGGATAACAGCACAGTGGGCTGCAGTGTTTTACAAACATCATTTTGCCTGAAAACCTCACTGTAAACCTAACTTTGATGCAACTGGAGCAACAGGAGAGAAGGGTTTTATGAATGGGATGCACACATCTCATTTCATCTTTCACATTAAAGATGATCATGTTAGATGCAGTAAAGTAGGAGGTACCTTATGACATAATGGTGAACGCTGGCACATCTATGCATGTGCTCTCACACAGACACACACCTTCTCCTCTCTCTCTTTGCAATCTCAGCCTTTTGAATTGGCAACAATAGTCACAGAGACACTCAAAAGCCAGGCACAGACACTGAGTGCTTTTCCAACTCAACAATAGAAGTGAGCCTTGTGAAAACCTTCCAGATTGTTGAACCACCCTGGCTTTTCTCTCTCTGGCCTTTATCTGGCCCACTTGATCGTTATTGAACTTGAAATATGACTTAATTAGCCGGAGTATTGTGCCGCTCAATCTAATTGCAGCTCTCAAATGTTATTTTACTCCAATAGCAGCATTAGGAAAAGGGCAAATTATAAACATATGACCTCAATTTACCTCTGCAGTGAAAGTGTACGCAACAACAGCTAGCACAACAAATGTTGGAAGTCGGCCCTGTCCTTTCAATGGCCATAAATATTTAGTTTAGCCGCGCCAGTATTTGAAGAACAAGTTGTTTTTGGCGGCAGTATGTTGCAAACAGCTGGGTATAAGGTGACCTCTGCACATCGCATATTTGTTGTGGGAACATTTGTTTTTGCTAAATCCATTCGTGATCCTCTTTATATGAAGAGCGTCATTTTTCAACTCTGCCTGCAGTCTGTCTGCTCAGCCCATCTGATTTTAAAGCTTTGTGGAGTGTGTCATTGTGTTACATTATTCCACCTGCAAGCACGCTGAGAGTGCTTTAATTAATGGATGATGGAGAACAGATGAAGGTCCTGACACACATACTATTTAGTCCAAGTGATTTCAAACTGGCTTCACTTATCCAGCTGTCATTACAAATCACTTTAATTGGCCGAATCAGGGTATAATTTTTGATCACAAGGGCTGAGTGATTATTTAATATGATCGTCTATTGACTTTTAGTGGAGTTGTACCAAGATGATATGATCAAATAGTCTTATTGCTTTATAAGATTAAGTAATGATCCAAAGCAACTGTAATTAAGAACTAACATCATGAGGTTTTTGTTAAGCACACGTGAAGGTTTTGTTCCAGCGTAATGAATAATAGAGAAACTCAGTGTGTAGGAAGCATGGAACTTTGTTCATATAGAGGTCCGTGACAGAAACTTGACCTGATGATGAAAATCATGTGACTTTATTGAAAGCATGAGAACTGCTATCAATTAGACCTTGTAAGCATGGTCTTATTTATACAGTAGTTGAAGAGATGCTTAAGGTTTAAGATGCAAATTTCAGACTCTCAAAAATTCATGAATATGAATTCTCAAAAATGCAACTTTTTCAGCCCTGGCACTATGAATGATTGTGTGAGAGTTGTCAGTGGTGGATGTTTCATTTGGAAGTGATTAGTCTGGTGTTGGTTTGGCTGTGCTGTTCTCTCTCTCTCTCTCTGTTCTCCGCTTGCGTTCCTGTTGCTGAGGAGCGAGATGGCCTCAGATGTGGCTTCTCCTGTTTTTCATCACCGCGCTCTCCAAGCCCCATTCGCATATCGTCCCCCCTGATTGCCAAATAAGCCAAGACAAATGGCAGTGCCCTTCAGACCTTCCTCAGCAGAGGTTGACTGTCTGTCTTGTCTGTATTCAGCAGACAGCAGTGAAGTCTTTGCCTGGAACGTAGCCTCGGGGGCCGCGCCACTGACAGACCGCAGAAAGACAAACGCTGGAACTCGGGCTGCTCTGCTGTTTTCTCTCAGTACTGCTGCCACATCCGCATACTCCTGTAGAACAAAAAGGCTAACCTGGTCAGGGGTTTCAGATGTCTTTATCAAACAAGGATATTTACACTACACTTTCTGATTTTAATAAAACCTCTGCCAACAATATTATTTTATCGAAAAAGTAAATGTTCCGTGGGATCTGAGGCACATATTTTTTACATCCTTGGGAAGTTGATCTTGGCGTTAATTCTCGTGTGTAGAGCTTATTCTTGAGCTCATGCTTGGTCTTGTTTTTGTGTGAGGATTAGACATATTATGGTTTGATCCGACATGACTTCCTAAGGAGGTCAGGGTTTGAAGGATATAGCTTGTGACTAACATCCTCTGATTGTGTCATCGAGCAAGTGTCGCTCCCAGGTGACGTTCGGCGTGCGGCTGGTGACTGGTGAAGCTGTGTGTATTTTTACGTTGTTTATTCCACAGATGGATGTGGCGCCGTCTGCCCGGGCATGTGTGTCACCAAATCACCGGGTTCGTCATTGCTCAACTGCCCCGCCAGCCCTGCTGGGCACTGACACATCCCGTCTGTCCCCGCGTCCTGTCACTCACTCAGTCAGTCAGGATCAATGTTTAGCCGTCGCTAGCAGCACGCGTCCCACCACCACAGCGCACCAACTCCCCACCGCCAATTTAAGGGACATGAAAGCGGGGGGTTTTGATCCGCTGTTTACAAATCCACATACAACATGATATATCCTCTCCCCCACTTCTCTGTTCGCAGCGCTGAAGAAATCCGACAGGGAAGCAAGCCAATTAGCGCCGTCCGTTCCGCTCTTATCCTATCGCAGAGCAGCAGGATGTGCTGGGTTGAAAGGTAGTCACTGGTGGGCTGTACTCCACAGAACCAAAGCCTTGTTGTCAAACTGGAGGGGCCTGCTGCAAGATGATTTCTGATGGATTACTGCTGTTATTGTGCACTCCGCCTCCTCACTCCCTTTCTATGAGTCCTCGTTCTCTTCCTTTTTCAGTTTCACGATGAGCCCTCTCTGCTCAAGCCATCCTGAAATGTATTTATTTCTTTTCTCCGTGACCTCAATCGTGCCCTTTTTCTTTTTGTGCTTCCTTGCTTCCTCCTCCTGTCTTGTCATCTCTCCACTAACCCCTCTGTACTCAGGTGTTTCTTTCCTAATCCATCTCTCCGTTTCCTTGAATGAACTATCGATTTGCCCAGGCTACATCAGACAAATTGAGATCCCAAGTCCCGCTTGGATTCACAGAAGTTCACCATTTTCTACAATTAAGTGTGCTAATATGAGCTCGGTGAGGTCCCAGAGACTTCCTGCTGATTAAACAAGCGCGAGCGACGTTGTTCCTTGGATTTTGTCTTTGTGGAGTTTCTGTAGTTGGAGCTCTGTTCTTTGTCTCTTCATTTCCCGTATGGCCGAGAACATCCTAGGACAAGATCAGCTGGGTAATGGGTGTTTATGAGAGCAAATGTGAAAGCTTTAGCTTCCTATAGCACTAATCACCTTCTTGTTGGCTATATGGAGCACGGAAACACCTCAGCAGGATGACTTCATACACATACAACCAGCAATAATTCAAAGAGAGAGAAGGAAAGGAAAGGAAGGAAGGATAGGTATAGACCACTGTTTGAACGGGCCCCAGCTGTCAAAAGTGTTAGTAGGCATACCAAAATCCCTCTGACATGTTTGTGTGGGTGTCTTAGCAGTGACTCTAAGCTGTGATCGGGGTAAATTGGAGGTGCATTACCTAATCCCACCGTTGGTTAATGCACTGCAGGTGGATTTCTTTGATCCACCATCTCATCTGGCATTTAAGGGCTATTAGCCGCAGTGATATGGAGCCGAGTCTCCAAGAGAGTATTTAATAATGTTAGTATTCTCTTTTGTAAAATATGCATAAGGCCATACATTTTGCACATGGGACAATATCTCTTGTGGATAAGCATTATCGCTCCCTCTCACTTCACCTCTATTCATCTCTTTATCTTCCCATAAATAATATATATACGAAACCACAAATCACTTTCTTTGCAACACTTGATATGTATGGAACACACCGCCGCCGCTTACTAATCAGGGCTGCCTTAAATACATGTTCCCAGGGAATGTATAGCCTCACGGTCTATATTCATTCACTTGTACATGTAAAGCCTGTTGTTCATGTTGGCCAGAGGTTGCAATGATTGAAGTGGAGACAGCAATCATGCAAATCCAACTGAGCGTATACATCATCTCTTTCATCTGCTGCCGGCTTTAACCCGCAATTACAGGAACTTAGACTTGCTTATTTGTGTGTGTGAAGACGTTCATGAAACACAAAGTGTGAATCAGTGTTTGCACATGTTCTTTGTGTTTGTGCGATTTCTCAGTTTTTATTAAAAGTCATGGCTCTCAAGCTTATCTGCCATTACAATTCCTAATGCCGTTTTTCTGCCAAACCCCTCAGCCCCCAAAAATGTACCGTATCATTAAAACACTGTTAACAGCGAGCAGTGAATCACCCTTCATAGAGAAAAAAGTATTCTTAAAATGACAGCTATTTCTTTTCATAATTCTGATTTGTGCACAATTTGCTCCCTGCGAGACTCCCGCCACCCTAAATATAAAAGGCTGCCAAGCATTTTTCCAGTCGTTGAAAATGAGCTTTTGCTTCCTGTACCCGCTATTGAGGCACAATTCTAATTTGCAACTTTGCCATGGCGGCAAACAGACACGGGCGCTATCACCGTCGGCAGCCGCCGGAAAAACAAATTAACTTTTTTCTCCATTTCTACCCTCCATCCAGCGAGATGGGCAGCTTTCCTGAAATGATGTGCGGGTTTATTGGTGTTGATGTGAGCTGTCAGTCAAATATCAGAGGGACGGGGAATTGACAGTGGAGATGATGAGGAAATCCTCATGCATATATATCAGCTGATAAAGGGGCAGTCACAACAGGCCTCCGCCTTCCCTCCCCGTCCCTCCCTCTCTCTCCCTTTCTGTTGCTCTCGCTCTCGACATTGCTCATGCCTTCCCCGTGAAATTTCAACTCTCTTCTCACACGAAAGGCTTTTATGTTCCTTGTCTTTCATGCCCCGGCTACACCTGCCTCACTTCCTCTTCTTCAGCCACACCGTGTGGCTCCCTCTCTTATTTACAGCTGCGGCGTTCAGCCGGGAGGGGAGGGGCAAGGCAGTGATGCCGACTCACTCCTCCACAGTTTGACCGTGAAAGAGCTCCAACGGAGCAGTTGATGAATTAATTGCTTTCTTCATAGGTGTCTGAACAAGTTGTTTACCTCCTCCCTCCACAGTTTCCCTGGAAGTCTTGGAGTCACAAGGTCTATACCTTTAAGTTCCATGCTAAGATGACCTATTTTATATTAGTTTTTTTAGCTTAACATTCAGTGCTGATTTACATCCTCTGTTATGTGAGGAGCCATCTTCAGAGAGCTAATCACTCCATAATGTTCTCTTGAGTTTTGCCAGCAATCGTTTTACCAGAGTAGCTGTCATATTTTTCAAATGGCACAGATCTCATTTAGGAATGAAACTCTTCATTTTTATTTCTACCGGTAACGTCTGTGACTCATCCAACTGAGAAACATGATACGCACATTTGTACAGTGAATTATTGCCCATAAGGTAATTATCAACTGAGACCGTGAGCTGAGACTTCCATTTGTGTTGATCAGTTTCACGATCCATCAATTCCTATCGAGTTATGACATTTGAATTGACCCCGAGGGGCGGACGGTTTGAAGTGCAGACACATTCGTATCGGCCAGACAGCTCAGCGGCATTTCGGCAGCCGACTGCCCATCACTCACCGGCCAATTAAAGGTATTCATGTGGCCACAGGAAACAGTCACGACCAATTAGCATTTGATCTTACATTCTCGAAGCACCGGGCGCCAGGAAGCGATTACACCTCCAATGGTGGTCGTGTCCTATCCAGTCATCTTTATGCCATGAGTGATGGATGGACTTCCTCTGTCATTTAAGGTCTGCTAATGTCACACACATGCATGAACACACACACATGTCCTCCCTCCCTACTCGTGCCTTTCCTTGCCCCCTCACGCATCTCCCACTAAAAACCCACACAGAGCGTGACCTCTGCTTTCCAGACGGAGAGGGTTAAGTGTTTCTTGTCTGAGGATGTGCGGAGGGCCGGACGAGCCAAGAGTCTAACCTTTCCCAGTCTGCCAATGGCTCTCATCTGGAGCCATGGTGACCTAGCCTTTTCCCCAGCCTCCAGCTGGGAAAATGTTAAGAATTTACAAAAAGTATCGCAGAGTTGACAGAGTGTTCAGCAGTAAATACAACAGCGCTCTGCAGTTCAGGGTCTCGAAACACTTTTTTTCCACTCACATTAAAACCTCTAATCTCACAGGATCCAAATGATCCAACATGAATTCAAATGCATGCATGCAAGTTAATTCTTTACACATTAATATGCATTGAGTGTTAATGGGAAAAGACACAAAATGCTAATTATATTTGGACACTTTGAACAGGGCATAGTTTTCCACCAGTGTCTGTTACACTGGATTACCCACACACTCACTGTGCTCAGATGTCATTGGATCTACTGTGTGTAATTTCAGTGAACTGGCCCTTTTTATATGAGTGTTCCAAGATTGATACTGTCCCACATGTCTTGCCTTACATCCAGAACATTTCACTAACATGAAGGACAGAGGATGGAGGAGTCACTGTCACCCAGTTACTGATGTGGCTTTTTTTGCTCTGTATGTGCTTTATACATTCACACAGAGACAACATACAAACAACCCTCCTCGATGGCAGGGTGTGAGACCGAGGCTTGCAGCCCAGTGGTGTCGTTTAATATTAATGGCTTCCCTGACAGAAGTGAGAAGGGAAGGGAAGAGAAGAGACAAGACAAATTGCCGGGGGCGAGGGATTTTTTTGCGTGGAATTGCTAAAATATGCCACATATCAGACTGCAAACAATTAAAGGGAAGCCCATATTTCACCAGGCGGCCCCTGGACGGCGCAGCACTCACGCTGTCGGAAAAACCTCTCCTTCCCCGTTCGCTCTCTCTCCCTCTCTCTCTCCCCCTCCTTTTCTCCCAGACGCTGCTCACTCTCTCTTTATACCTTCTTTTCTCTCCCTGTTGTCTTCTATTTCACCGTTTCCTTTCTTTTTCATGTCTCTTCTTACCTGCTCCTTGTCGCTTATTGCTTCCATCCCTTGATCTCACTCTTCCTCCCTCCCTCCCTTCCCTTCATTTTCATCCCTTCCTCCCTTAACTTTCCTCTTATCTGTGTACATAGCTCACATTCTTTTATTATTCTCTTCCTCCTCCTTGCCTTGCTCTCATCCTTTTCTTCCCTTCTCTAACTCTGTCCCTCTTCTCTTCTTCCTGCCTCCTTCTCTTTGTCTCATCTTATTCCATTCCTCTCCTCGTGTCCTCCCTCTTCCCTCCTTTCCTCGCACCCCACCGCCTCCCCTCCCTCTCTCCTCTCTCCCCTCCGTCGCTGCCTCTTTTGTCTGACTGAAGCATCAGTACTCGGGGGACTGGCCAGACGTTGATTAAGAAAAGCTTTCCATATCTGCTCTCTGCTCCCTCGAGAACAACCTGTTGTGCATTCATACCTGTCTGTCTGCCTCCATCTCGCCTCCTCCAGGTGTTAAATTAGAGTCATTTAAAAAGGAAATTAAAATGATTCTTACACAGGCAACAAGGTGCTGCACATTTTCTCACACAGAAGTCACTCGATCTGGTTTGGATTTAGTCAGCAAGTGCAATAACATTCTTAGATTTATATTTTTTTTTCCTGTAAAATTGAGTTAATGCAGTCTGAAGAATTAGATATCAAAATAAGAACTACCAGATGAATCCTCCACTCGCATCTTCCTCCTTACATTATTAATATGTTCTAAGTGAGGCATTTTTAACTCCGATTAGTGGATCTCTCTTAGCTGCACTTTTATCTCTCACACTCTCCCCATCTTTTTTTTTAGCCCTATCACTGCTAATATCAGCCATTAATGGAAGCTGATTTGGGCCAAATTGCTGGTATGTGGCGCTGGGCATATGGAGGGGAGGTCAGATAAAGAGATTTAATTATGCCCGTTGGGGAAAACTCAGAACCTGCTGGCAGTTTTCATTATCGAACCAAGGCGGGGCTTTCGGCAGCGAGGCCCGGATTGGCTGGTAGCAGTGTCAATCGGGGCTTCAGTGGCCTGGCCTGACCTTGTTGTTGGGTGACAGTCTGCTTGTAGCCTGATCCTCAGTTCCACCAGGAAACCACACCAATTTTAAAGAGCGCTTGTTTTCTATTTTTTGCCCTGAATGTTATTCTGTCTATTTCAAGCCTGGAATATTTTCCGACTAGTCTCACCGTGAAGCATCGCCGCGTTGCCAGAACAGGAGAAGGAGGCACCGTGTTACATCACAACTCTCTATAGTGTTAATCTCTCTTCTCTGTGTCTCCCATTTCCGTCTCAGTCTTCTCTTCGGTTTGTTTCTCTTTCGCCCTCCCTCTATCTGTCTCCCTCTTTTCTCTCTTTACTGCAAACTCCGCTGGGATATGTGCGCTCCTCTCCAAATACATACAGAGCAATCTAATTACTGCGATAACATTTCTGCTTGGCTGATTAACTGTTCTCCCTGTGCCTCTGAACGCAGCAGCATTGCTTCTATATATTCCTAAGCTCCTTATTCCTCCCCAGCCGAGCTGCACTTTCACGGGAGCTTTGGCTCACCCATCCATCTCTCTTCTTTTCTCTCACTTTTTTCCCCCTTTTCTCCCTTTCTTCTCCGGCTGTTTCTTATTCTTAGTGTCTCTCGTTTATTCTCCAAGGCAGATAGGCTATTTAGCCAGCACTCACTTTTCCTGGCTTGCTCATCTAATTCCTTTTTTCTTACTCATTCTTTTTTTTGCTTTTCTTTTCTCCTCTGCCCACTCTGCTTCTTTTTACTTCTCTATCTTACCCTCAGCCATTCAACAACACGGCAAACAGGGTATTTGGACTGTTTACTCACTTGCTTTGAGCTATTGGCCGCCTTCTTCTTCCTTGGAACATATCAAGCCATGCGAAAAATCTCTGTGCTCTGTCGTTGCAGCCACCATATTCATTTGTATTAATCAAAAATCTGAGCAGCTATAGAGTCTACAGAACTCAGCATGACAGGCTTGTAAGGCTCATGATGCTTCTAACAGATGCATAAATGTAGACAAGCAGCTGAGATGTGAGCATCATTGTTCACATACTTGACTTTGTAAGTATAACTGAGCAGCAGATCAGGGCCAAATTCTCAACACTTCTGATTTTGATCATGGCAGAATAAGCTGTTTCTCTTCAAAACTTCCTGCAGTTGCTGTTGTTTTCTCAGAGTTTGCGCTGACTTTGTGGACAGGTAGCATTCATTTTCTGAGAAAGCACCACATAGTTGAAAGTACATCAGCGGTTTAACCAGAACTAAGAGGTGTAACGACATTACATCTGTTTTAGCCTCTTTGCACCAGCTCCCAGTGTGATTTTGGATCGATTTTAAGCTCTTACTGATTTTAAGGCTCTTAATGGACACCTCATTTTCTAAATGTTTATCCCATATGAGCCCACATATAGCTTGAGATCTTGAGAGGTTGCGTATTTTTGACTTTGAGTCCTGGCCTTAAAACTAAAAGTCTTCGCAGTCAGGGTCCCAGAACTCTGACTGACTCTTTGTTATTTTGGACTTGATTGAAGTTGACTCTTAGTATATGGTGTTTTACTCAGATTTATTTTGCTGGTTTTAGTCTGATCCAGTTAATCTTTTCCTTTCGGTCATTACTTCACTTCTTTTGGGGAGCACTTTATTGTTCCCTTCCTTCTCTTCTTATTTATTCCATTTTTCTTTCCTCTCTTTTCAAGGTAGACGGGATGCTAAACCAGAGTTGAGCCCTTCATGCTCTGCTGTGCCATTGTGTCTCTCAGTTCGTGTAGAGCTTTGGCTTGTGTGCGTTTGTGTGTGCACCTCACCTCAAACACTGTATGGCAAGGTGTTCGCGAGTTTCATCAAGTCTGCGTACACACACGTCAATTAAATCCTTGTCCCAGTCCTGAAAACACGACTTCCTCCACACACACACATCCACAGTGCCAGACAGCATTCTCACATCCCTCGTTATGCCTGGCGATAACCAACCACCCACTGACTCCCTGCTGCACCAGATAGGAAAGCTTATTAAGACTACACTCACTCAACTCGCGCCGCACACCGTCAGAGCTGTTGTCACAATTGCAGAAAACAAAGCGCCCCTAAGGCTGAGGACGGAGGCAAAAAGAGATGATTTCTTGAGAGATTTCTGGAGAACAGGCCGACGTGACGCTGTTCACTCTGCAGATAGATGAAATGTTTAGTTTGTGACTGCAGAAATCTGGCACATTTCGCTAAGAAAATTCTGTGTAATAGTTAAGTTTGTCATATGGAGTGAGCTCTTCCTTTCTCTGGGCCTCTCCCTCCCACCCTAGGGGGTTAATTGCACAGGTCAGATTGGTGACATCACCACACTGGCTAGCTCTGATCTCCATGTTACATATAGAGCCTCATTAGAGCACGGCTAACCGAGCGCCCGCACGCCGTCCCCCTCTCCCCCTCCCCTGCAGTAATGAAAATGACAGTAGCCGTAGTAATTACAGTCAGTCCAGTTTCTTAGCAGCCGCTCACTGCTTTGTCCAAATCAGGGTGTTGATTTTGCAAAGCGCGGTAGTCATTGTCCATGATGGCTGTCTGGAAAGAGGAGGAAGAAGAAGGAATGAAGTAGATGAACAAATTAGTTTCAAAAACATTATGCGTTTAAAAAAGACAAGGAAAAGAGTCCAGCACAAACTGAAGTCTCCTCTCAGGATCCCGGGCCTGCAGAGGTGAAGCCAGGCTGACGGGGGGGCGTCGGGCAGATGATGACAGCGACACACTAATAATGGTTCCCAGTAGCTCCCGTGACAGTGGGGAGTGTGTTAAATGGGACACCGGAGCAGCCTGACTCACCCGGACCCCCTACTTCCCCCTAATGAGAGTTTGATGGAGTGGTTATGTTGGTAGATAATGCTAAGTTAATGAGATGTCCTATTCCATGAGACTGTTTGCGGTTCCCTACAGAGTTACTGTGTGTGTGTGTGTGTGTGTGTGTTGCCTGTGTTGATGTATATTGCTGTCTACTTGAGCGTGTGTGGTTGCTTACCTGCGTTCATGAGCAATATATTGGTTTCGAGATTACTGTGTGTGTGTGTGTATGTGTGTCAGAGTTGCTTTGGTTTATAGAGCTGTTTTTATAGGCTTGTGTTTTTGTGCCCGCCTGTGTTTGTGCATTTGCTTACCTCCGATTGCCCATACAGTATAGCTCTGTCATTTATTTTTTCATCCAGCGGCAGTTCAGAACTCGACAGGAAATTAACTGTCAGATTTCTCAAAGAGTGACAGAGCAGAAGGTGTCCTAAGAAGAGACGGAATTAATAAAACGAAACAAAGAACAGAGAGCGAGTGATGGAAAAAAAAATAGCCAAGAGACAGAAAAGGGAAGCAATGAGATGTCGTTAGGAAACAGTCGGCTCACCGCAATGGGAAAAGATGGGAGTTTTGGCGATGAAGAAGGGATAAGATAATGGGCGAGGGTGGGATAACCACCTCCCTCATGGCAGGTACATGTCTCTAATTGGGATTCCCACTTCCATTCTGCGTCTCGCCCCCCTTCCTTTTTCTTCCATATCCTCTCAGACAATGCAGTGAGAAAAAGAAGCTTTCCTAATTAATGCAGATATAATGATGGGTCCAACTGTGGACCTCTGGCCCCTCTGAATGTTGATTAAGGCGCTCTGCGTGTGTGTTGGTGTGTGTGTGAAGGTGGAGCTTATCTTGCAGGCAGCTCAGCCAGATAAACCCAGGATTTGGGATAATCATATATTTACCGTATGTGTAATATAATTATTTGTCTATTGATGCATACGAAGATTAATAGTGCTGATATTGCTTTCATACTATGCTGAATCCTATATGGTTATCACTGAGGTAATTGGTAGTCTGCTTTTGGCTCGGGCATGATGTGGGAGTACTTAGGAAATCAAAATAGTTCCAAGAAAGAAAAAAAAAATCTGCCGAAAAAAGATGCTGCAGCAGCGCCCACACTGTTTCTGTGGCAAGTGATCTCGAGGAAGTGAGGTGAAAAGACGTTACAGCGACAAGAGCTTAGCACCAGTGACATCACCTGAAGGTAGAATAAAGATAAAACAAGGATGTTGCAGACGACGGATTTAAACCTCCAAAAATGGCTCAAAGATCAGGGTGAAGCTGTAACAAATTACACTTTTGCCCAAAGGGGCCCTTCACTGATTTTACACATCACGATCAGTTTAACAGCAATGGTTAACACGACTCAGTCTGTGATGATGTCTTGACATAGAAGAGCTATGTCAAGTCTGAGAGCGACGTCATCAGGGTTATTTCGGTTTGCGCTTAAAGGCCCCCGCACGCCCACACAGGCATTTTCATTTATTATGGCTTGTAGCTGAGTGGAGCTACACTGGAGTTAAGTGAGGTCACCTGACTCTTTGTTCTAATACAATACTTTGTGCAGTTCGTGAGGCTGTAACAGTCTGTACTCACTCTCACAAACAATTAAAACAAGTGTGGGTGAGCAGGAAAATCAGATATGGGCATTTACCAGGTAAGTGAGTTGCATTTTGGGAAGTGTAGTATCCATTGTTTTCTGCTTGTGCTAAAGATTATTGTGTAATCAGCCGAAATGAGTGAAATCTCCTGCAGGGTGTGGGTTGGAGGCGTGGGTAACAAATTAGCACTTATGTGAAGTCCATACTAACAAAGTGCACACCTGCAGCTTCATTTGACACACTGACACCTGTAGGAAGCACTGGAAGCATCACACAGACAGAAGGAAGTAGTCACAGTATTGTAGCAGGGATGTGCTTCTGTGGGCGTTCTGTTGAGCGTCTTACCCTAACTTGTACAGCAAAACTAGCAGAGACAGAGCACAGTGTGCACAGAGAGGAGGTCTAATCAGCCAGTGTTAGGTGAAAGCTGTGCCTGTGTGGGTGGACCGTGAACGTTTCTCGAGCTTTAAGCAAATTCCTTACTATCTAGACTTTCTTCCATGGGGCCAAAAAAGACTCCTAAAATAATACATAAAGTGACTAAACAAGGATCATTTGATTGGTCGACTCTCTGTGCCGTCTTGACAGCAAAAAAAAACATAAGCAGTGTGAATAACTGCATGGCTGTTGGCGATGTTAACACAAACAAGTATAAGTGAAGTAGGCAGATTAGCTAGAAACAACACTAATTGCTTTGCAGGATGGTGCAGGGCCATCATCGCGGCATCCCTGTCCAGGTTTCAGCGTAGCTCTGATGCCGCGTGCTGTTCTTGGCCAGGCCCGGCAGGTTACCATTCAGGCCACGTATCTGCCTGTAGCAGTAATGAGAAGTGCCTCGCCGTTAATGAGATAAACACAGACATTAGATTGGCTCAGCAGGAGCTCGGAGGAAAAGCGAGGGCGAGAGGAAAAGGAGAAGTAGGTTGGTGGGTGAGACGGAGGAGGCGATAGAGAGAGAGATGAGAGAGGGTGGTGGGTATGGTGAGAAAGATGATGTGAAGGAGCGATGGAAGAATATGAAATATTTACGGGAAAAGGCTGGGTTAATTTCTTGAAAGTGTGAAGTAGAGCTTCATTATAACTCGAACAGAGGTGACAAGTATTTTGCCTGCAAAACGATATTATGAGCGCTCCGGAATGATAATGATGGTGATGGTGATGGTCGTAATGGCAAAGTTGATAAGAAAAACATAACACACTGTGGAGTAACAGCTATTTTATTGGACAAAATGTTCAAATATTCATGCTCCATATGCTGTGCGACAACTGTACCCCTTTTTCATGTGCTCACACACACACACGGACGCACTCCGCAGATTGCCAGTGCCTGCTGTGACATTATAACCATATCTATCATTAAGCAGTCTTTTTCCAGGCAAAGCCACTAATGAACGCACAGGAGTGAGAATGAGTTTGTCTAGCGGTGGGCGAGTGTGCGCATCAACATTTGGAAACGTGATGAAAGGTGAAGTGTGTGTGTGCGGCGCTTGCATGTTGTATGAGTTAAAGAGCCTCTTCTATCAGCTCTGTTGCCTGAGTGAAGTTTATTGTTTCATCATAAAAGTCTCCTAAAAGAGATTCATTAGAGCACATGAACCTCACCTCCAAAATAGAAATGCATTTGTCAGCATGCAGTATCATCTACCTGAGGTTTTAAGGTTATAGAGATGAACAGGAAGTTGCAGGGATAACACAAACAGACTCCTTAAGGTCATTTGAAACTCACCTTGTTGCATCTGTGTCCCTTTTTGTGTCGTGTCCAGGTTTGGTAAAAAGAAAGATGACAAGAGCAAAGATGCTGCCAAAGCCTCCAAAAGCAAACTGGAGGCCCTGAGTGAAGAGGAGCTGGACAGGATCCCTGACAACAGAGACGGGTATGAATCACACGTGGGTGGGATGCAACGCTGTGCTGGGTTTTCACAGTGTGTGTGAGAAGTGTCAGAAGAGAAGGATTTACAACACAGGAAAGCACTGAAAGAGCCAGAAAGTTCACAGAATCACAGAAGAGCATTTGTCAGTGTAGTAAAGTGCTTTGATTGACAACTTACCTGATGCAGCAACATGCACCCACCTGGTCTTCCAAAACCACTGCACCACTGAATGCTTGGCACAGCTGTCTGTAACACCACCACGCTCATACTCTGAGGGGAAGAATGCATGTATTTGTTTTGTCCCCATCTGTAACTGCATCCTCCCCTCTGACAGCTACGAATCTCGCTACGCCGAAATCCACTCTGGCCACGTCACCCCGGACCCAGCCTCCCTCCCTGACATGGAAGACGACGACAGCGACCCCAGCTACGCCCGAATCAGCAACTTCCGCCAGCCGCCCTCGCCCCAGACGTTTATCAGTCGCACACCCTCCCCTGCAGCGCTGACAGGAGGGCCCAACATGCCTCAGGTCTCCTCCGAGGAGCTGGATGGGCTCTACGCCAAGGTCAACAAGTCCAGACCCCCGCCTGCTCCGCAGAACCAGCATCAAACACAGGCAGACAGGTGAGAGAAGGGAGGGAGGGGCTTCATTTATATACACCCGAGCACCCAACTTCTGCTGCTTCTCTCCTGCTTTGACCTCACAAGTATTGTCATGCATATGTGTTTGTAAATGTGCAGCATTTGCATCTGCAGCTCTGTGTAGGTACACGCAGCACACAAGGTCACGGGCCGTGGCTTGACCAGGATGAGTGCGGGAGTATTTGCACATATCTACATTCACGGTCTGCCAAGCCGGGAAAAATGCATAAAACATGAGCGCCTGCTTACACTGTAGTTACACACTCATACACACGCACACACCCACACACACTTTTACAGTAATGCCATGAATGATTTATGTAACTCTCCTGTTATGTTTGCAATCATTTTGACCTTTGTAAATCTTTAAAATCTCTAAAAACATGATGATCATCTCTGTTTGATAATTACGTTTTTTTCCATTATATTCATCGCAAGAACTCAGTAGTGATATGCACAAAAAGTTTGTTCGGGGTCAAGCGTAAAATATGGAGAAATATTAATGTTTTGCATGTTTTCCCTTCCCTTTAAAAATGTGCTAATGGCTCAGTTAGGAGGCCTGCTCCCTGCACTGCCCCCACACCCCAGGCTCTACAAATACATCCTTTCTCCTTATGTCTGATTTCTTGCCCACACCCCTGCAGATGTGCACACACACATACACACACAAATACAAACACAAATAGATACAGGGTCCAGGTGCAGCAGGATACATCCCAGAAAGCACAAGGTTGTCTGTGCTCTGCCCTCCTGACAATTTAATGTTTGAATTTCAAGCCACCACACTTCCCAGACCACCAGCTGTATCCTTGTCTGTTCACACTTAGCACTGTAATGGGCAAGGTGTGCCAGCTCCTGATACAGATATGAGCGCGAAATGAATACGTCTGGAATTACTCGAGACAATCTGAGGTGCGCTATGATGAATAATATATATGAAAGCTGTGATGTGCTGTGTTTGCTCTGCGCACATTCGTTATAGAATAATAGAATGGCTATTTGGGTAGAAGTGGTAGCTCTTAAATTCAATTTAAGGGTGTACATCAGATTAAGAGTGAAGCAACTGCAGCCCATTTTGGACATAACCTCGAGCTTAGGAGACAAAAAGCGAAGTAACAAATGTCAAAAAGCCATCATTTGTCATAATCAGTGTTGTTAATAACCATCCGACGTCCTGCACAGACAAAAACAGACAGTCCTTCTTCGATGCTGATGCTCTGCCAGGCCTGCACCGCCACACATGCTCAGTTGGACGAAGGTCAGGTGACTCCCTCGGCCAGTCGAGAACATCATGTTTGGCAGCAGAAACCTCCTCTGTTGCTTTGTGTATGTATGACGTGCTGATGATCGCTGCACTATCCTGCTCTGATTTGGCGATCTGCGTTCCAATTTTTTCATTCTACATTAGGTCTAATTGACGGAGAGCATATCATTAATATAGTATTTTTCATATTTTATGACATGAATAGGCCGACAGCTTTGTGCAAAGAAGAAACTGTGGAGGCTCAGGTATTTTTTTACAGGCAATTTAAGGTAATATACTGACAAAATGTCCTTGAACGTGAGTAGAAGTTGGTATTTAATATAGGTGTCAGAAGCTGTTTCAGTGTAAGAGAGGGGTTAATGCTTTTAGAAGTGCACGGCTTAACAGTGTTGTCATTCCCCCAGTATTATATATTATTACTGCTGAAGTTTTTTAGTTTAACTTGTAGCCGGTTTTGTATGTGAGAGACAAAAAGGAGAAAACCTAGAGAGGATTCAAATGCAAATTCATCATTTCCACTATGAAATAATACAGGGCACATTAAAACTTCCCTCAACTTAAACTGTCTGACAGAAATTACTATTGACTTGCAAATCAAAAACTAAGCCCCAGACACCCAATCTCATCCAGAAAAATAGAGGATACAGGGAGAGGGAGAGGTTGGACATGGAATAGGAGACAGATGGGAATGGAAAGAAGTGACAGACGGAGGGACAGACAGAAAAGATAAGGCAGGGAAGGAGTGCAGAGAAGGAGGGAAGAAAGATAGAGCCAGAGCAGGGAGAGAGAAAACATGTTAGATAGGCAAAGTAAATTCGAGAAGGAAGAAGTGACAGGGGAGAGGATGCAGACAAAAGAGGAGGAGGGATAATTAGCCACAGTCTAGCAGCCTGACAGATCTGTTAGACCACTTTAGCTCTCATCCACTAGTGGTGGGTACTTCATTACCAGCCTGTTTTCTCCCTCTTCTCCTTTTCTTCCCGAGTTCCTCTCTTCGGCTCGTGGTGTGTCACTTGTCCATTCTAACTCCCCTGTTTCCTTCATAATGTATATTAGATAGTCTTTAGCATTAGTATGATGGATGAGGAGCCTTGTTAGCTCTGTATGTGAGGAAGTCTCTGGAGACAAAGAAAGACAGAAATAAATGTTTAATAATGTTTTGAGTGTGGCCGTTCTGCACATGTTGGTTTTAGAAATTGAAATAATAATTAAACTAAAAAAAGTTAGCCATTATTTTTGTTGTTTTTAGGTTGTATATGTCATGTAGCAATTAATAATGAAATATAAGGATGGTAATATTTTGTATTAACAAGTACTGACTGAGAAGCCACAGTCTGAGAAAGCACATTGTTTTGTGCCATAGAGCTCTATTGTTTTTTTTCCGGCATTTATTTGACAGATAGTGACAGGAAATAAGGAGAAAGAGAAATCAAAGGCCCCGAAATGGAGTTGAACGAAGGATGCTACGATGGCAATGCCTTAGCCACTATAGTTACAACACAATAGTCACTAATGCATTAAAGGTATAGATGTAAGTTGTCCTTGATAAATTGACCATTAAAAAATACCAGTTATTAACTTCAGCAATTAGTGTCCTCAGTTCCCAAATGGTTTCTGAGTGTTGCTGAGAAAAAAAGTTTTAACACACTGATTCCAGCTTTTTTTTGCTGCAGGCACCAAATTCAGAATGAGAATATATTTAATTTAAAAAGTTTTAAAAGTTATGTTTTTTAGGTTGAACATTAAATATCTTATTCAACTGGATATTGTACAATGTTTTACACAGCATCCCAGCTTTTTTTTTTGGAATCAGAGATTTATTGTTGACCTCACTCACTTACAGTCTCACTTCTAAATGAAGTAGTTTAGATAATCTGGCTAAATTATTGGCTTGTTTACAACCCGTTTGAAAATCTGACTGCTCGTTGGACTTCAGTGATGTTGCCTCCTCTCCCAGTTCTCAGCAATTACTTTGATTAGTACAATGTTATCATCACTTATTCAAATGAAGGCCAAAACTACCAAAACACGATCCAAGCTCTAATTAACCCAAATGTTTTCTTTAAATACTGTAGGTGGCCATGTTGGATGACCTCAGTTGTATTTTATGGTCACACCCATTCACATCATGTACCCACACTCACACATGCTCCCTCATGGGCGGGCTATTTCCATTCACGCCGTGCCACCTGCGGCTTGGACGAGGGCACTCATTCACAAAGTCGGTGCATCTGTTAAAACACGCGCAGCTAGCCATGAGGTTGGAACTCTCGTGCCTTCCATTCACACACACGCAAACAGATATACACACGCGCGGTCAGAAATAGACGCACACACAGCCACCCACGTGTAATATTTCTGCGAGGAAGCCCGCTGTAACCTAGCAACAATGCTGTGTGTGTGGTCCGGCGAGTTTTCTGCCACTGCACAAAAATTAGAAGTGTAAGGTTACTTACCATGTGTGTGTGTGTGTGTGTGTCTGAACATGCATTGCTCATGTTGTGGTTACATAAATCTGTTAACAGAGTCACATTGTGGTGACTCGCCTTCCTTATAGAGACAAAACCCAAGTCCCCATCACGTAAATCATTAACTTTTAGGGTGAAGACTTTAATTAAGGTTAGGTTTAGGTTAGGGTTTGGGTTAAGGCAAGCCTGCTTTTCACTTTTCCAATTTCAGAGAATCTTCTTTTCCTACAAAACAGTCCTTGATAAGTGTAGCATGCAAAATTTTTATTGTTTCCAAGGGAACAACATTTTTTTTTCATCTTTTACATCACACTGTTTTAATGATGCTCAAGAAGAAATGTGCTCATTATGCATGTGGGATGTGGTGTGTACTTGTAAAATCCTTAATGTTAATAAAGCTTTAACCAAATGTTTTTGAAAGTAACTGTGCATGCCTCTGGGTCCATGCACGGCCTGCGTGTGTTTGCATAGTTTTGTCAACTGAGACATACTAGTGCCCCCCTCCCCTCTCTTCCTGTCAAGGCCCTCAACAGTGGACTCCCAGCAACCGTCTCCCTAATTTACTGTCGGACATTTTCATTACGCCTTCAATGGCAGGTGTGTGCCGTGATGGGCGTCACATTTGATTAGAGCTATGCTAGAGGCTGACCTGTGGAGAAAAAAGGTTAGCTATGCTTGTCAAATTTTATTAGCCAGAAGGCAGTCTTTGTAGCTGGAGCAAGGAACAGGGAGATGAGATAAAAGAGGAGTGAGAAAAAGAGAGAGAGGGGCCAAAGCGGAGAGATGCAAAGAGTCGAGAGAGGTGTGGTGTAAAATGCGGCAGGAGAGGAAGATGAGGGTTGCGAGCTAAGACAAGCAAATGACACATCAGTGAGCATTGCCTCCATGGTTCAAGCAGTGGCACGAGGAACACATGCCTCAAAGTTTACCTGACACTGTGACAAAGTCCAATTCCCAAATCACTGTAGACAAGCTTGACTAATTGTTGAAATATTTTTAAAAAGAAGCTACAAGGTCTTTTGGATGTAGATTTGCTGGTTCCTTTTTTAATCCCTGAATAGTTCTTGTTCTCTTTCCTGTTTCCTTTCTCTCCCCGCCATCGCGGTGCGACACAGAAGACATTCCCCTATAGACGGAAAAGACGGGAGGCAAACAGCTTGAAAGAAGTGCAAACCTCACGTTATATGAGGAGACTTCCTGTTAAGGCAGATGCAGATTTTCTGTAACCTGTATGCAAACAGAAAATAGATCCTTTTGTTTTCAGTTGTGGATTTAGTTGTCAGGCAGCACCTGCCTGAGGAAGAGCTCAAAGAGAGGATGTTGTTCCCTTGAAAGCAACACATCATTAGTACAGTCTGCATATTAAGTCATTTTGTCGTCTATGCCTTTAAAAGCTGTTATTGCTGCTCTATCTGAGCAATTAAAATGTTTCCTTTTGCGTTCAAGCAGCTTCCAAATATTCTTTTGCTCATGGTCAGCTACACAGAGGAAACAGTTTCTGGAAGCTAGTGTTAGATTATGAGTTAATCAGGTTTCTTTTTTATGGCTGTGCAATTCTCTGTTAACAGAAAACAGATACATGGTGAGTAATAAGTCTGTTATATTACATGCTGGGGTGGTGCTATGTTCAGTGAGGCCCAAACCTTTTTGGCTTGTTACCCTTTGAAATGTAAACAATGTCTATCATCAGTTTAACTAAATCTACCTTTTTCTTCTGAAAGATTTTAGGAGGAGTACCAGTTTCTTACAAGAAAAAGGCCAATTTTTTGGACAGAAAATTTTGAGTTTTAACATTTATGACTTGCTTAGTTATGTGGCTGCAAACCAAATTTCCACGATTCCACGAAACCACAGTACTTTGACTAAATATCTGGTGACATGTGGCGTAATGATTAGGACCAAATTACTGCACTGTTGAGTCACCATTTTTAAGGGGCGTTACACCAATTTTACATGTGGAGATCAGTTTGCTAGTCGTGGGCAACATTTGTTAACTTGTAAACTTATTTGCCGAACTTCTCCTTTAAATGTAAATTCTTCATCTTTATCGTCTTCTCAGGTTCATGTGTGCAGTAGTTGCCTTTACTATAATCAACACACAGTTATAGTTTTAGTGAAGCTTCAATTAACTAGGATTCAGACAAAAATGGCACATTTCTTTATGTTTTTTGGGCACCAAATACCTCTTTGTTTTCTCACTGCTTCCAGTTCGGAGCTCCACTGAGTTTCTGTCCGACTCTTTTCCCAGTACTACACCAGGACACCAAACATTGACCGTAGGCTTTGATGTGTGCTTACCTCCAGCACGCAGGCAGCAAAGAAGAAATCCTGCCTGTCTGAGCTTTTTCCCCCCTGTGTGTTGTGTTTAAATCAGCTGGCCGCAGCAAGGAGAAGTCGCCAAACCAGCCGGCGGTGGTGCACACTTCCTAATTAGTCTGCCCCCACACTGGCTACCACCACGGGATAGTTTCTTTTCTCACACACTCACTCCCGCTCGCTTTCATACAGCAGGCGGGTTTTGTTCTCTCTCCAGTCGTCTCGCTCATTCCTTCACTCTTTTCCAAGTTCCCATCTCCGTCTTTGTGTTGCTGTTTGGTTTTGCTCTCATTCTGTCTTCACATGCGTCTTTCATTTCCTGCTCCTGTGTCTCATCTTCTCCCCCCTCTTACTTCAGTCTCCATCCTCCTCCTCCTCCTCCTCCTCCTCCAGTTTTTCTTCTCTCAGTGCTCTCTCACATCAACCTGCATAGTCAGATGCTCTGAAATATGGATAAAATATGATACTTGAAGGTAAAACACGTCTGACTTAAGTGGTGTGAATTTCTATGTTTTAGCTTAAATAACGAAATAGGACTTTATTGATTTGTGGATTAGTTGTGGTCTATTTACATGACACTTACAAGGCCAATGCCCTTATGAACCTACAAGCCCTCTTCCAAAATACGTCTGACTCATATAACAATAATCCCTCTCAATCATCGCTTGTGACCTACTAGAAGTGTGTGGCAGTGTGCGTTTATTTGTGCTTTAGAACGTAATCGCTGTGAAACAATCAGAAAATAATGTCAGATTTCTCTGCTTTGTTCTCGCTAACGCGGCTCCCTCTCTTCATTCACTCTCTCTCTCTCTCTCTCTATAACATCACATAATCAGAGTTTCTTGATGTCACACTCTAATGTAACAGTGCTCTATTAAGAAAATTGTACATCACTGAAGCTTAGATCTGTTGTGTTTGTACAAGTGGCTTCAGGCCTGCAGACAGGCGATCAGCAGCAGTTATTAGCTGCTGATGACAACAGAGGAGCCTACCTGTCTCCCTACACACACACATACACACATATAGGACAGGACACGCAAATGTGTGTGCTGACACAGATGCATACACACACACTCATGTATCCCTCTCTCCCTCTTCTGTCACTGTTTGGAAAGCAGCCTGCTGAATTGTCAACCCATCAAACTGCTACTACACACACACACACACACACACACACACACACACACCCCACCCTCGCGTTTCATCCAGAACGAGCCTCAGTCTTCAGCCATGAATATGATAATATTTGGCGTTGTCAGTGATGGAGGCCACGGCATAATGAGATAATTACAGTGTTGTTTCATTTGGAGAGCGACACGCACGCTCAATCAAAATGGCAGCCCTAATTACGGGCCCAGGGATTGGCTAATGGCTTCCCTAGAAGAGGGGTTGCATGGGGAAAAAAACTTGGGTCTGAGGGTCTGTTTGTTTGTTTGTGTGTGTGTGTGTGAGAAGGGGTGGTGGGTGGCAGAGGGTAAGTAAGAGTAATAAACAACAAGTAATAATTGAATAAATAATACAAGAGATTAAGTGTGAATCTTAACAGCAAGGTTGTCTGGGGGGGGTGGGGGGGTCAGAGATTAGTATTGATTAGCTGCGTGTTGAAACCAACCATTAAACCGATCTCAAGAAGCCACAATTAGCCACACTGGGCCTAATGCCACCTGAGATATCCATCTTCATAAAACGGAAACATCTGCGCTGGCGTTTTGTAGCGGAAACTTTTGGAGAGTTCTTTCCTCATGGCAGCACGTCAGGATTGGCTTTTGTGTCCTGAGCATCGGGGATTCTGCAGTGAAGGACACACACACATTATGTAGCATAATAGCGACACTTTGCATATGAACATAATGGCACAGAAGTGTGTATGACTCAGCCTTCCGTCCCCACTGAGTAGGATAAAAGGAGGCCTGCATTATATCAGGGTATGTATATACACAGGCACTGTCACAGTGTGTCCCACATAGCAAATTACAAGGATTAACAATACGCACGCAGAAACACACACTTTTATAGATTCCTGAGGTTGCCTTCACACACACAAACACACACTCGGAGTCTCAGCCAGATTTTCTAATTAAAGGCAGGGTCGCAGGAGAGACTTAAACATGTAAGCTATGTACTCCACTAATGAACCTCTCTATCTGCTCTCCGTCTCTCGCCCGCTCTCTCTCTCTCCTCCGCTCCATTTCGGTCAATATCTGCCTGGAGGTCAGACCATTAGAATGTAAGGCACAACGCCGGTTTGATGAAGGCTGCGTGTGGGTGTTTACGCGTCGGACAAAGGCCTTCCTCGTGTGGAGTTGTTCAGGGTTTCAGTTTTACAGATGCAGAGGAAGGGTGGAAAGTTTTTTTTTCTCCTTGCATTACATATTTTTTTCTCTGTTTGAATTTTTTTTTTATATACGGCGTGTATCTCCTGAAGACGAAATGGCATACGAACAGCATATCAGTGTCAATATTAGATACCTGTTTCCAATGCAGCCAGTAAACACAGATAAACGACAGCACTGTGTCATACTTTGGTAGCACATCCTGAAGGATTATGCTCACTCAGACGCTCTGCTTTTTTCTATTAACTTTTGTGCATGTACCTATACCCTTGTTTATGTGTGCCCGCTGTACTCTCAGGTGTGTGTAGCTTATCTAGCATTAAGGTCCAGTGAGCATGATGATGTTTCTCTTTATGTTTTGTCCCCATTCTGTCCTGAATTCTTATCTCTTCACTAGCAGTCGCCGACACGGTTTTCCCTTCTTTTTTTATTTTTCTTGCTCAGGTATTCTTCTTTTTCACATCCTGGTCACTTTCTGCAAAGGTCAGGTTTGGGCTCGTCAGTGTGTCTGTCTGTAGTTCAGTTGAGCCGCATTGGTCTTTTGTGGACTTTTATGTGAAAAGGCACATCCATCAAATAGTTTTTTTTTTTTGTTCCTTTTTTTCCACCTTGGTTTTTCTCTGTCAGCTGTAGAAAGTTTTGTTCAGGCGCTGATGTCTTCTCAGAGGCAACACTTTGTGGATATTATCTTTCTGCCTGTCAGTCTTCCTGCCCTGTCAAGGGTTGTCACTGCAAAGCAAAAGAATGCAGGCGAATTTACCAAAAAATGAAGCTGAATGCACTGTGTTTCCATCTGTGCTGAAAATTAAACTGGTTATCCATTAGAATAAACAACCACATCTTGGACTTTAAAGCCATGATGGGAACGCATACCTGAATCTTTGAGATTTAGATCATGGCTTCTCTCACAACACCACCCATCCAGCGTTATTTACACCTCCCTCTTGTCTCTCTGCAGCGATCGTCTCCAGGGCTTGCGCAGGGAGTACCAGCAGGCCCGAGCCGCCCCGGGCTACGAGGAGCTGGATGCCGCACGACGTCGCGTCCTGGAGTACGACCCGAACCGGGTGAGTGAGCCTTCAGACAGTTTTTAGCACAAGGAAATAAGTTTCCAGCTGGAGTTTGTTTGATTCCTGATCACAAACATCCATTAGTAAAATGACAGCATGACCACTGGTGTAAAAGAAAAGTTAAATGAAGGAAATATGTGTGTGTGCCTCCTGTGAGCTCAGCCTGTTTTCCCCTGTGCCTTTCTCCAGCTATTTTCAGCTCTCTTGTTAACATTTTGAGGTGCTGTGTGCCACCGAGGCGGCGCCCACTCTCCTCCTCATTTAGTTTATGGAGAGATCTATTAGACCGGTGACATTTCCATCCACCCTTTCTTTTAGCTCTATGCCGCAACCATGTCTTTCTCTCTCTCTCCGTCCTCTCGCTTTTCCATTTTACCTTTTCCTCTCTGATATTGTTGTAGCCTTCTGCCTCACTCCCTCTTCTTTCTCTCTCTTATTTTGGCAAGAACAACAATCTGGACTCTCTCCCTGTAGCTGCCTCTCCTAACCAAGCTGCACCGCTAAATGTCCCTGAACCTGTATTGATCCAGCCTGAGGAATCATTTCATTTACCTCCGTACACTCCCGAAGTCAGCATACTCGCCATGGAAATCAATAGCCATTTATCAGCCATGTTAAAATGTTTTTTTTTTTTTTCTTAATAGCGAGCCCAAGGATGCAGAAAATCACACTTTGATCCGAATCAGAATCACTGAATCTGGCCGCAGCGATTTGCCAAGGCATTTCCTCTGAGTTACATTTCTTTTTCATTAAATGACACAACTGAGCAAAGAGTGCAGCAGAGGCATCTGGGAAATATGGGATGGATTTACTGACAGCGGCGGCAGTAGCCAATCACCCGACACAACCTGCATCATGCTGTGTTCACTACCTTGCTTATTGTAGTCTTTGTTTATTGAGCAGTGGAGCCCTGCGAACCAGTCTTCATTAGGCCTTCTCAGACACACACAGCTGCTTTCTTCGAGGCCCAAAGGGCTTCGTCACTCATTATACATCCCTGTGTGGCGTGTGTTTGTGCCTCAGTTCGCCGTGACTCAGTCAGTACCGAAACTCTGATGCAATTAAAGCGCAGCAAGCGTGAGGTGCAACCTCTGATCTGACTGTTGTTTTTCACCCTAAAAACGACAGCGGTCTCCACAGTAAAAAACCAGCGGTGGGTTCCTCCCCTGAGGGGCCCGATAATGAAACACCCCACTCACAATCACACACACTTACAAACATACATAGCGAGAATAGAAACAGTAGAACATCGGCAAGTAATAATGGGTACAAAAAAAAAGAAAGAGAAAAGCTGATAATGGAACGTTGTATTGAAACACAACAGGACGGCTGGAAAATGAAGAAGTGAAAATAAAGGCGGATTGTCGTCACGTCTGAAATAACCACACTTTTTGTTGAATTTTTGTTGACATCTACTTATTGTTCCGACGGAGGTTGAATGCACTCATTGTGAGTCACTTAGCACGAAACATCTGCCAAATTAATTAAACTGCATGCAAGTCTGTTTGGTTTCAGAAGTGGAAAGGGTGATATGGTGAAGCTTTGTGGATCCATAAAAGAAACACTGAGTTGTCCTTTCCTGCTTTTCTTTAGATGCATTTTATTCTAACAAATGACATATTGTGATGAAATCCGTTAGCAAGTGTTTAGTTGCTGTATTAACTGCTGTAGATCACATGTAGTTTTACTAAGGGAGACCAGATACCTCAAGGTGCAGCTTTACTAAATGGCAGCTTTTGGACTAATGCTCAGTTCTCATGTATTTTTTAAGTAGTACTTCTTTCCCTTTTCCCCTAGAAGCAAGACGAAAACTTTGTAGGATTTTTATGTGTCTCTTTTTTTTTGACCATTGGTAGTGACTTCAGTTTTCGCACACACACACACACACACACACACACACACACACACACACACACACACACACACACACACACACACACACAGACACACACACACACACACACACACTGTGTAACTGTGTAAAGAGATGACCACCGAAAGAATAAGCAGAGACATGAATAGATTTTCTTTCCACAGTCTGAGCTTTTGTCCTTGTTCTTGTTTATGTCGACTAGTTACCCGGAGTCCTTCCTCTCTCTACACATGAGACAGACAGACACATCACACACATTTATGCCTTGCAGACACACACATAAAGCACAGTGGAAGCTAAGCCTAACACATCTTGAAGAATCACTTTTTGGGTTGTGTGAAACAAGTTTTTCAAGAAAATAAAACACATTTATACCAATTTCAGAAGAGCCTTGCATTTTGAGAAAATGTCTGTATGAGATTAAAATAGTTGAGTTATGTTTATGTTGATGGTTGCTCCTCATCAAGTGCTGACAAAGTGGAGTTTCAACAGCCCATTACTCCACACACATTTACCTGTTTTCTCTCCCTGCGTGGTATGAGAAGAGCGTAAGTGCCGACCACTTGAGCGCGGTGCTCACTCGCTAGCTTCGGCCTTGTGTGATCAGCCTTTTAGCTGCCGCCTCCACCACCACCACCACCACCACCCTGCCCGCGCTGCTTTTTCATGCTCAGCCATTTCTGTAGGTTAGAAAAGCTTTCCAAGCTCTCCACACAAGGCCAGGAGCACCATTCTCCCTCTCTGAGTGGTTTGTGTGTGTGTTCAAGAGAAAGTGTGTTTGTCTTTGTGTGTATATGTGTGTGTCTCTATTTGCTCTCCTGGGCTGGAGAATCCTGGGTAACACACTAACCTAAGCTGACATAAACAAAAGCAGGGATAAAAGACTGTGGTTACAATGTCTATTCATGTCTCTGTTTATTCTTCCAGCGGTCGTCTATCTAACATGATCTAAAGGTGGAGTTGTCTCTGTGGGTGTGTGTTGCCACTTTAAGTGGGAGTGTGTGTGTCACTGGCTTTTAGTGTGTGTGTATGTGTGTGTGCAGCTAAATCTGGTCTTCAAAAAGGACTTCATGTCCCTTCCTCACTTCCCTCCCAGAACCCCTCTCCCTCTGTGTCCCTGCCTGTCGATCTGTCTCTAATTTGACCCTTTCCCCATGTTCACTGTCTGTGGATAGGTCACACTTGTAATTATGACAATCACACTGTCCCCGTCTCTCTTGTCTATTTTCTCTATATGCTAATGATAGGCTCTCTGTAATGTCTTGATGGCCAATTAAGCCACAAAAGTACATGAGCAGTTTCTTTTTATGGACTTCATTGTTCCCTCAGATGAGTCGGGAATGACTTATTACATGGACTGTTGTCCTGGAGAGATTGATGTTGATTTAGCTCTTTTTTTTAATAGCTAACTGCAGTAACTGAAATATTCAATGGCGTCTTTCATCTTTGAAGGGGACACGTACTTCCATAAAGTTAGTTGTGAGTGAGACAGATTTAAAAAAGAACAGTCAAAATCAAAGCAGCAGATGCAGACATGTCGTGTCTTATAGTTCCTACTGTTGGTGAAACTCCATAAATGCTAGATCCTACATTTCCCATAATGCAACCCACTCAGTTCCTGGTATCTGAGAACTTACCCGGGTCAATGAGTCCAAGTCCAAACTATATTCAGTCTAATCAAATCAAGAAGGGTCCTGCTGGATTGCTGTGAGTCTTGGGTGCACGTGTCAAAATGCTGAGTGAATCCAGCGGATCATGTGGTGTGATGTCATCGTCACAGAAGGAAAATGCATTATTTGACACGAGCCAGCATGTGAACTGTCAAGTGCAGGAAAAATGACATGTGTCGCTTTTCTTTTCCACAGTGACTGGACGTTAATTGGTGCCATCATGCTGCTGCCATCATTGGTGATTTGTTAGGATCTGTTTGGAATGATCACAGTGTTGGGTCAGGTCTTATTATCTTTAGGTGTATTTGGACTGGGTCTGCGAGACTTGTGGTCCCTTTTAGATTGAGTCTGTTTTTATTTTTGGAAATTAATATATGCACTTTGGTTTTAAACGGGGCTGTTCTGAGTGAGTAGAAAAGACCTTTACATCAGGGGTTATTTTCTCATTTTTGACAAAGCTCCTCCAGAGCGACATAAATAATTGTCATAATTGTCATTTTACTTTCTCTATTATATTTTCATCTTTCATTTTTAAAGGTTAAAGTAGTTTCTTTCTTTCTCTCACTGCCGTCCTATTTGCCCCCTAGTGGTCCTTATTGGACATCCAATAATGTTTGCAGCTGACGCACTGGCCAGGACAGCTCATTCACCTCCGCTCTGACACAGCTGAACATCCAGGGAGCCTCACAATGAGTCCTGTCTGTGTTTGCTCCCGTCCTGATTGCACATCCATGATATGTTTATTATAACGTCAGTGTACTTTATGTGCACTTCAGCTGGCCATGCGTAACGTGGTCAGCTGAAATGAGTGACGCCTCAGTGAAGCAGAATCTTAATCTTGTTTACCCGCAGTGGCAAAGACACACACACACACACACACAGGGACTCGTGCATCTTATCTTCAACTCATTACCCTGTGAATCGTAAACAACAGTGGCAGCACATGTGACACCTTAATGAACACAGAAGTCACAGAAAACCACACACGCGACTACACACTCGGAGTCATTATGAGACACACACACAGAAACGCTCACAGAAGTCCAGATACTACTTGTCATCCGTTGCGCAGCTGTTTTTTGTACTTCTCTCTAATGTTGCGCGTGCGGACATCCATCACCTTGATGATGTTTTAATGTCACATCCTCGGGCTGTCTCAATCTCTCCCCCCCCTCTCACATCTTTCTCTCCCTCCCACACATCCGCCATCACTTCATAAATAAACCCCCACATCATTAAGTAAACACGCACCAGCCTGTCACGGTGATAGATGGCCTACACACACTCACACACACACAGGCGCTGGCGATCTGCGCGGGGCGCTCCGTGCCCACAGGCAAAAGCCCCCCGATGGTTTTTGCACCCGCAGTCCTAATGAATGCGCACGTATTCATGTGTGAACCTGCGTGGATGTAGAAGCTCACAGTATTAGAAACAAAGGCAGAAAGTTCTGATCAGCAGCAGATTTTCAAACACACCTGGAGAAGGTGCCCGCAGGCCCCTCTGTGGTTCCATATTGATATTTAGTTTTGTCTACTGGTGAAATATGTTGGCTCCTGCTGCGCCCCAGCGACTGGCCATCACTGCTCTCACCTGTCAAGTGCCTCCTCTTACCACACACCTTCTGCTGCGAACAATCGAGGCTCGCTCCGTCTCGCTCGCCGAAGACACACGCTCACGCCGAGCGCAGGTGTAATGGATGTGCTGGCAGGCTCGTACCGCTGCGTGCCTACTGTCGGGGGGGGAAGCTGCCACAAAAACGGTGTAGCCCAGCAGAAAGCTGCTTATGAAGACAAGAGGGGGGGACCCAAGGGAGAGAGATGGGAGGGATGAGGGGAGAGAGTAAATGAGGGAGAGGATGCGAGGGGAATGGGAAGCAGGGAGCGGGAGTGGCGGCGAGGCAGGAGAACAGGAAGTGAGAGGGGAAGAGAGAACATGTGTTTTTTGAGAAAGGGGGAGAAAAAAGAGAGAGAACATGACGAAGCAACAAAGCAAAGTCGACGCAAATAAGACTTAAAGAGACGCCTAAGGGGGAAGACAGGTGGGATAAGAAATAGCACATCTAACAGGGGGAGCTAGATTGGCACGAGGAGGAGACAGATGGGACGGAGGGACTGACAGACACGCCGAGGCATCGACACAAACGACTGAAGGAACTGAGCCGGGGAGGAAGAGAAAGAGCGGTGATGGCTTCAGGTGGTGGAAAGCAGCTCAGGCGGTGTCAGCGGTTAGAGAGACTGGAGCGAGCACCCGCCCTGCTGGGAAGTCCTTGAACGTGATGTTTAATCTCCGCCTAAGGAGGCAAAAGAAGGAAATGTGTAATTGTGGATTAGAGATGCTGTAATACGTGAAGCTCAACTGAAATGCTGCAGCCTAAATCTCTGTTTTGCTCATGTTCTGTGCTCCTTTGAGGAAAAATCAGCAATCAAATAGATTTCTTTCTTTAACCAGTCAGAATACTTTGTCGTGATTTTTTTTTCATGATTTCAGCTGCACTTGACTTGAGAGAGATGATGAAGTAACAAATTGATGACGAGGAAAGTCTTCCTCGCTGCAACACATCAGATTGCTGGTTTGTTAAGCTTTGTTTCCATCTCTCTCTCCCCCTCCCTCCATTCTGTGCTGTCCCATTAATTAGAAACTTTTTCACATAACACTGTTAAAAATGTAGATTTCTCAGAGAAGATGAATCGGAGAAAAAGAGCGTGGGAGGAGGAGATGCTAGTTTGTGCATATGGAAGAAATAGAGAGAGAGAGCAGCTGGTACGGGGGTGTCGCTCAGAAGGAGGCTGCACTAATGTTAGTCTAATGTTAGTATTAATCAGGTTAGCATATGCCCTGTCTGTGTGTATGTATGAGTGTGTGAGTTGATTTGAGGATCTACTGAGTCACCTGCACTATTTTAATGAAGAAAGAGAGAAGGCGAGCACATATCATCACTCAGCATCTCTCTCTTATATCTGTATCACTTTCTTCCTCTCTCTCTCTATCTCTCTCTCACACACACACACACACACACACAGTTACTATCACTTCAGAGGACGTTACATTGACTGACATTCATTTCCTGAAGACTTACCCTGACCTTATCCTTAACCACAGTCTTACACCCTAAAATGTTACAATTTAAGTTATAGGGAATTGCATTTTGTCCCCATAATGTGACTGTGTAAACAGATTTATGTCCCCACAACATGAGTAACACATGCGCACATACACACACTCACACACACACTTGCAATCCTCATGGGAAAAGCCGCATTTCAAGCACTTGGATCACCAAGCAAGTTGGATTAAGTCCTGCTTCTATTTTTCCCAAACATGCTCACAAGTTTAGAATTGTAGTCTTCTCTGGACTGACTTTACACACACACGCACACACACACACTCATCTGTTAACACACAAAAAGCGTGCACATGCACACACAAGAACACGAGCTACACACAATCTGACGTACACGTGTATAAACACTGGCTTGCACTTTTTATAACAGACTTTTAAGAGGTAACACACCACAAGCACATAAAAACACACAATCCACAATCAGCCATGGAAAGGCAACACATACTCACATGCACACACACACTCAGCCGCCATCAAAAGGCTGCAAACCTCAGCTTTGGCCAAACTGAAGCTGTTTGCAGAGTTCATTTCTCTGTGTGAGGCTCCAGCCAACTCCAATGCTGGCGGCTCACACACACGCACACGCACACACACATGCACACACACACACATGCACACACACACACACACACACACACACACACACACACACACACACACACACACACACATATGCACACACACACACACATGCACACACACACATGCACACACACACACACACACACACACACACAAAAACTTCTCGAGGAAAATCCCTTAATTCAATAATTACAAGAAATGTAGTCTCCTGATTCCAGTTTCCTCATGACCCCCTCTGAGATCACCCTAAACACAAAGCACACACCCCAGACTTTCTGTCACACACACTCCTTTGCCCACCTTGCCTTGCGCAGCAGTCGGAGCCTGCGCTGATTAAAGGCTGCCTGTTGGTCCTGAGTCTCTGGACCGGGCTCAGTGCTATTCTGGCTCGTGTAATTACACGCGTCCCACCACAAGTTAGTGTTTGGATCGTACACCCCAGAATTACACCGAACAAGCTACTGTGACGAGCTACTGGAAGAGCGGCTGAACAGGGGGAAAATGATAGAGGAGAAATAAGGCAGGAGGTAGAGCTTACAGGAGACTGTTCCTAGTTAATGTGGGGGTTGAGGTGATAATTATAAAATGAAAGTAGAGCTGCACAGATTGTTCCTTCTTACAGGCCATTTAGTCCAATATTCAGTCTCGCAAGATCTTTTTAGGTGAAGTGAGATAAGTCCAAGTTTTGCAATGCAAATTGTTTCTTGCACTAATACATTTAAATGTTTCAGAATAAGGCACAGAACCTGGAAATGGAGCCTCATGAATATTCTGAGAACAAAGTGATTTGCTCTTGAGACTGACCTGATGCCTGATTGTTTGCAGATCAAACAATTGTGAATCATTTTCACAGCAGAATAAAAGTATAAAAAAGATTCATGAAACTTGAAACCACTTTCGGCAGTTATGTTGTTTTTTTTTATCTTGTTCTGTGGCTTGACTTCATTGATCTTTATTAGAACACTAGCATTATGTTTTTTTGGACTTATGCATTATATGTAACATTCAAAGATCAACGGTTCCTATGACAACAGCCACTGATATTACTGATCCCAACTTTAATACTGTATCATTAAAGAGTGTAGAGTTAGATAGTGCAGCTGATTCATTTCAATGATCTCTGACATAATTTCATACTTTTTGACCACCTATATCTTTCTAGATCATCCGCTCTTTGCCGTCGGCTTTCATATCATTGTTTGATTGGTGCACACAGGAGCAACGTCTCCAACACACATCGACTCAGACTGAGGCACCGGCTGAACTCTTGCTCACACTCCTGGGACGCAAAGACAAGAGTGAACATCTCGTTGGAGCATTGTGTTTCCACCCACTGCTATCAGGAGTTTTCACACACATGTTTTGCACCTTTCTCCCGCTGTTCTCTTCGCAAAGTCACAATGAGCGATTCCATCCACGGACTCCTCCTCTCTGTCCTTGTCTCATCCCTCAGGCTCAACACACTCCTCTCTCTTTCCTCTCTTTGTTTTAAGTCACTTCATTCCAATGCTACACAACAGCCGGGCCAGGATTTTTATTTTTTTTCTTACCTCCGCTCCCTCCTCCCCATCTGGGCCAACAAAGGCCTACAGGGACTTATTTGGTGTCTGTCTTTATCCCCACAGCTTGTCTCTGGCCTACGGGCAAACTGCAGAGTGTGATCTGTCTGCCAGTTGATAGAAATCTCCCATTCTCGTCCTCACTTGCGCCCGCTCTCACTTCAAAGCTTGTCACCACTCTGTTTGAATTTAAGAAGGGGAGGTTCACTGGGGTCACCTATGAGTGCGGCTCTTTGCTGAGGTGCTACAATTTCACTACAAGAGGAGTGTGGAACATTTTCAGAGTTGAGGCAGGTCTGATGTTTTAAAACGGTTTGAACCATGCATGCTGCAGCGGGAAAAAAATACCAAAGATATGCTGGACTCTATGTGAGACAAATCTGGAGCCTTTGCCATTTACTGTGCTTCAGACAGACAGACCACTGCAGATGGAATTTGGGTGAACAGACCCTTTAAAGCCAAACTCACTCAGAGGTTCTGGAGTTGGCAGGAGTTGCATCAAAGTATCTGAAAGTCAAAGGCATCAACCTCACGACATTTGCAGCAGGCCATTGGAGGCCATGAGGAGCTGGATTCGCTCATCAAAGCCTCCGTCACTGGCGGTGGTGTCAACCCCCACATCCACAAATCTGTGACCGTAAGGAGGGGGCAACAGAAGACTGTTTAGCCTGCGCTGTGAAGATGGTGCCGCCACAGAACGCAGACATTTGACAGAACCAGAGGGGGAGCTGTTGGAAGACATGTTGGCGATTTTGCAACCTGTGTGTGACCCCGGTTTAAACATCAATGCTGCGCCCAGGCTTATGCACGCACAAACACACACTCTGCGTGACTGGTGTATCAGGGCTTGGTAAAAATAAATAAATAAATAAATAAATAAACCAAACTCTGCCTCTCTCTCACTCTCGCCCTGTGGCATACCTTTTGGGGTACAACCTGGAGAGGGAAGAATGAATCCAACCACACACATACAGTACACACACACACACACACACACACACACACACACACACACACACACACACACACACACACACGTGCACATGGGCTCGCAGGGGTATTTGGATGTTATTTCAGTGAACAGTGGGGAGGCAAGCAAACCCACAGAGGGGGAGAGGAACAGGGACACAGGCCCTGTAAATAAACAACACCCCATGGCCACTGCCATGGCCACACACACACAATGACACACACATGGAACAGGTTTAAGATGCATGTTGATTACAGCTTCAAGTGGTACCAAAGTGCACATGTGCAGGTTTACTGACTTAAAGTCAAAGGCAATTTTCTGGAAGTTATAAAAGTCACTGATTTGGTTTGGCCTTTGATCAGTAGATGAATTAACATAAAAACCTGATGTTCTATTTGTACTCAGAATAACCCACGAGGAAGAAAGAACTCCTTTATGTAACCAATTCAGAGAATTTGACCAGCTCCACGTTGTGTCATCCTGAAGAGTACAGTTACGAAATGTTCGTGGCTAATAGCCACTTCAACATATCAAATACTCTCTTAGGTTGTAAACATATTTTCTCTGTATGTTTGTTCACTAGTAGATTTGTAAATGTGTAAAATGTTCTTTTGAATGTGTGCCTGCTCTGATGCATGTAAACATGTTCAATTTATTTAGAGTTCATGTAAACGGTTTAAAAGTTTAAACCAGTGCAAATTCATGTGGACAGATGAGGTGTCTGCCTGGAGCCGTACTTCCAGATGATGGAAACAAGCAAAAGCATGGCGAACTCTTCTTTATCTAATGCAGCTGATGTGCTAATATTCTTTTCACACTACCTGTTACAGCCTGACACTGGAAGATTTATTAGTTCACACTACAGGATGGTAGCTCTGATTTTCCACGAGCAGACAGTTTTAGGAGATGGCTGTGATGCAAACTGTATTTTACCCTGTCTATCCTCTCTCACAGTGAACCTGTTTACCTGTGGAATGATCCAAACAGATGTTTTTGGATCAGTCCACAACTCTCACAGTCTTTTGTTGCTCCTGTCCCAGCGTGTTTGAAACTTCAGCTGCCATCAAATTCAGAATAAGAGAAGTGAAGTCAAACATCAGTATATTGTCTTTGTGGTGTTTTCAGTCGAGTAAACGTCAGAAAGGATCAGCAAATGATCACATTCTGTTTTCTGTTTTACAAAGCAGCCCAACTTTTTTGGAGTCAGGGTTGTAGTGTGATTGCATAAACCGCAAACACACACACACACACACACCCACGTCCAGTCAGAGCCTGAACCCAACTGTATGTAAATGTAAAAAGCCATTCTAAGGTCAAGAGCTGAGGCCTAAACAAACACTAACAATGAAGACAATTACCAGCAGATTGGCCTATTACCAAAATAGACTGCATTCCAGTCTGAGTGTGTGTAACCTTTGGTCACTGTGTGTGGGTGTGTGTGTACCATCTGCTGCTAACGAGCTCCGAGTGAGCAGGGTCCAGGTGTGGGAGTGTTTAGTGTGCGCTGGGGGGAAAGTGAGCCTCCTGTTTGAGATCCACACACAGACAGAGAAAGAGCCTCCTAATGCAGCATAATCGTGTGTGCCAACGGGTTAGACTTGACTCGCTCGAAAGAGGCGCTTTGACCTTTTTTGAGCTTTAGTTGGTTATTAGTCGGTAACTATGCCAACGAGCCATTTTACAAGAACATTGCAGAGAATTTTTTATGAAGCTTTCTATCTTATCTAAGGTGCTCAGTCAGACTTGTGGCTACTAACACAAGGGAATGAAAAAGTAGGAAAACAACTAAATTACTTCTTCTGTCTTCTTTGATAACTGAAAAAAACGCATCACATATTTTTTCATTTCTGCTGTCGGGCATCTGAACCAGCAGAAAATATTAAACTGATTGCGGCTCATGATCAAAATTTTACCTTACAACAATTCAAATCTTGCTACAGTTGTTGACACCTGATCGATTAATTACCTGTAACTCCCATTGAAAACGAGTGTTGCTATTCTTAAAGCTCTCCTTGGATGTGAAAAACCCTGGTTTAGTGTAGACTGAGGGCCAAAATGGAGAGAAAAGGGATATTGCATTTTTTTAAATGAAGCTACTTAATGCTCCAGTATTGCAAGCTCCATCTATTATATGCAAACAACCGCTGTTTTCCAAAATGACAGAACCTCTATATCATTCTGTATTTTTACATATTTTGTCCTTGAATGCATTGAAGTAATGTGACAGTGATATAAATCTACTGTTTCACTGCGCCCGACACAATTTGTCCGTAAACAAACTTGCAAAAAGGTTCAGCCTCCAACAGAGATCTTGTAACTCTGGAGGTGTTAGGTAAGCATGCAGATGTGTATGTGTGTCTGTGTATATGTGCCATATAGGTTTCCTGTATTTTAAGTTCATCCTCCAACTGTCAACAACTAGTGGCAGTAATTGTCTGTTTTGTCTTGCGTCCACCCTCCGTGCACATGTTTAACAACTTCTCTGTCAGTTTTCCCTCCTGTGCATCACAGTCTTATCTGTTCCTGCTCCTTCTCATGGGGGAGTCTGCAGAATCTAATCACAGTGGTTTTTAGGGGGGGTAGGTTCCACGTCAATTGTGCCAGTCGGATGCAGGGAGTGGGGGTGAGGTTGCCAACAGGAAGGTGGGCATGGGGTGCCAGGCAGAGGCTCCACACTGAGACACATGCTTAATTAGCATCCACGATGGATGGAGGGAGGAAGAAAGGGATGGATGGATGGAAGGAGGAATAGATGGCAATACAGGAGGCTAATTATGCTGTTTGAAAAGAGATGGCAGAGGAAAGCGGTTTGGAAAAAGCAAATCTGAGCATCTCAGTCACTGGATGAAAGCGCTGCTCAGGCATTGTGTCAAAGCACTTGGACTCTCATTTGAGGCTTATTGTATATATGAGCATCGCAAATTTACAGCAAAGCCAAAAGTGCTCCAAGAAATTCATTTCCTGAGCTCCGGCAATACTTTCTGATGAATGCGACAGCTGTGCTGCTAGAGTTGATTGGTGTGTGTGTGTGTGTGTGTATATATGTGTGTGTGTGTTCGTTCCAATGCGTATCATCTGGCACTGTCAAGGCATGGCTTTCTAATTTGGAAAAATGGAAAAGTGACTTTCCGCCTATTCACACTCACACACGCGCCAACCATTCTGTCAGAGCACTTGTCAGCTGGTGAATTGCGGCGGACGCAGTGACTCGGCACAATTATGCACTTCATAAGAAAGATTGTTCTGATACGTTTAAGCTCATTTGCTTTCCCTGATGAGAAAGTATTAAAAACAGTCTGAAGATTTGCTGATTGGAAGGTTTGGGGAAAAGATGCACGCACACACACACACAACCGCAGTGAACTCCAAGATTAACAAAGTCTTTCAGCTTCATAATTTTACCACATGACTCTTATGAG
This sequence comes from Centropyge bicolor, assembly GCA_037975185.1. Taxonomy (NCBI): domain Eukaryota; kingdom Metazoa; phylum Chordata; class Actinopteri; family Pomacanthidae; genus Centropyge; species Centropyge bicolor. The sequence goes on along the minus strand of JBBMOC010000049.1, from coordinate 785,488 downwards.
AAATAGGAAAATCCCTATGATGTGTGTGTGTGTGTGTGTGTGTGTGTGTGTGTGTGTGTGTGTTGTGGTCTTGCATGGAGTCCAGAGAGAATCTGGCTTCATGTCAGCTACTGTCTGCACAAGACATTAACTTTTCCACTGATAACCACATGTACCCTGGATGCACACAGCCCTGTATATGATGTCACCAGGTTCACGATGAGGACATGAACTCGCGTGCGAGGAATAACAAAGCACGCGTCAGCCCTCTCCACCTCCGGAGCTGTGAAGACGAGGCTCTTTGCTCACTGACCGTCGCATCAGGTCTGACTGCTGCATTTTCACTCCAGCCCGGATGAATTTCATATTGCTGTTTTACCAGTTGCCATGGTGAGACTGAGAGTTGTTTCGCGTGTTTGTTTACTTGTCTGTGTGTGTGTGAGCACGTGCACGCCACAAGTATTTCAAGGCACATCATCTGGCACTAAAGCAGGCTGTCTAATTTGGGGAAATGGGCTTCCGCATGAAAAGCATCCATATGACAGACATCCATAATATGTGTGTGTGTTAATAAACGAATCTTCCAGACCTATGGCTGCAGGCTATTATGTTAATACAATCAATGGACAAAATATTTCACTAATTTTATCTGAACTCACATTTCCTTCCCTTCTCATCAGTCGCTTCCTCGTCCACTTCCTTGCTCTTTTTTCACTCAGAAGATGTATTATGCCTTGTTCTTCACACACACACACCGCCACACACACACACAAGGTCTTCCACCTGAGTCCTCAGCTTCTTGCTGAGACTAATGCCCCCCTTTACCTCACATTATGCATCTCTTTGCATAATGCCCCCGACCTAACACGCACACACACTGCCATCCAAAGATGGAACGTTCCCTTCCCGACATCATATTAACCCCCCCCCCCCCCCCCCCAACTACCACAATATTAACATCCACGTATACACACGCACAGGCACAAAGCCATTTTAGTGAATAGAGCATCAGCCTTGCCCCAGCCTTGGCTCTGATGTGCTTTCACCCCCCCTGGATCCCATTCAGAGACATTAGAGCTCCCTACATTGCAGAGACATGCTAATGATATCTGGTAATGCGTCGCTGCTACATTGACATGCAGAATGAGCTTGAACTCAAGCGTACATGCAAAACATGGCAATAGACTGGTCCTGCATGGAGTCATTTAGACTCTTTATGGTGCATGTGTTTGGGATATTAAATTCTTTGTATGCGGGGGTTGTATCATCAGGATCAAACATATCACTGTTGACCTCTTTAGATTTCCATGTGTCTTCCTGCCAAACCTGTGATTAACCGGTTGTATAAACACGTGTATGTTAGTTACAGTATGACGGCTGCTTTCTGTGTGTTTGACCAGCGTGCCGGTGTGTGCATGTCACGCTGCAGTGGTGTGTTTGACCGATGAAATGTCCATTGAATAAACAGCCTGTGTTTGTATGTGAACGCTCAGAGCCCAGAACCTAGATTACAGATAATTGAAACTGTATGCTCTCCCTTCTCTCTCTCTCTCTCCTCTGCCTTCAGGGATGGCTTGTTTAAACCCCCTTCTATTGTTGTAACAGCTTCCACACACTTGGAGAAATATGGATGGACATTCCTCCAAAACATATTCCCTCATTTGGTGTTTTGATGGTGGTGGTGGAGAGCTCCAAAATCTGCCATAGGTGTTAGTGACATGCGTGTGGTTCACATCATTTTTGTGCTATTAAAATGAGCCCTCATGAGCTGTATGGAAACATCTGCATTCGCTGTGTTTCTGCACTCACTTATCTGGATTTTTCCTTTAATTTGTCACCCATCTGTAAGTAATCACACAGAGCAAGAGGTGACAGAGTGGAGATTTTTCCTGCTGAGGGAACTTGCTGCAACTGTCCCCCCCTCGACCACTTGCTGCCTTTAATCCACAGTTATTTGATGACCGAAAAAGAATGAAGGAGAAGAGATTTCGCTGGTTTTTATTCTACTTTGGTGTTCCAGTGCGGATGGAAAATGACCTGAAAATGCTATTGTGGTTTTCATATGTAAACACCATTTCCAGATTTACCCGCCTGAGCGTGGACATGGCTTTAATCAATCACTTGCTGGTGTGTGTGTGTGGATGAGAGCGTTAGCAACCCTCTGCTCAAAGCATCCTCGAAATGCTTCTTTTTTTTTTTTTTTTTTCATGCAACTGTTGTGTTTGCATGAACCGAACACACACATGTTCATCGGAGGAGCTGGAGGCTTACATGTGGTTACATGTGTTTATGCTACCACATGTGGGGCATTCCATGATTTCTGGGGTTTTTTTGTTTATTTGTTTGAAACCCCAAAGCTGCAGACGAACACATCCAGTACATGCTTTAAATACTTGATGTACATCCACAGTTAAATTTCCATAAAACTGAAATATTATGGATTTTAAACATGTAGCCGGAGGACATACGTGGTTTCTACCAAGGTTTAGCTGCTTAAATAGGGCTAAAGTCAGTACAGCTTGTTTAACAGCTTCTTTAACTTTGCATCAAATCTCTACCTGAGCGACTTCTAATGAGCGAGGTATGACTTTAATGCCTTGCTCAAGGGTAGAGTGACTGCTCCTTGAATGATCGACATACTTACATTGTTGTGTCTCCTTACAGATGGCACCCAGAGAATCTCGACCTGTGCACCACTACGAAGACAAGGACCGCCAGTACCCCACACAGCCCAGGTGAGACCACTCTGTGTGTGTGTGTGTGTGCATGGATTTTACTCCTCAGTGCAGGAAATGAAGGGATAACTTCTTGCCACTCCCTCCCTTTGTGTCTCCCCCACTCACACAATCACACACACACACACACACACACACACACACACACACACACACACACACACGGCACAGACTAATCCTCTTTGGAGCTTATAATTAAATCTGGAGTGTTTGCCTTGGGAGTGTCTACTCATCCCAGGAATAGGAGTGTTCAGCTCTCCGGAGAGCAGGGCACAGGCAGCAGGATCACACGCACACACACACATGCACGCAGGATGATTGCATGAGGATGGTTTGCTCGTATGAAGAATATATAACCTCTAGTGTGGGTTTAATGGAACTGCACATGTTCCCTCTGTTTGTTTAAACGTTCTCTTGTCAAATTAGGCACATGTGTCTCAGCATACATGCATCAGCCCAAGAATATTACCCGGCTCGTGCACGCCGGCGTGTGTATGCACACGCTGAGCAAACGCCATCTTTGTGATGTTCGCGGCCCAACAGCTAAGTGGAGCGTGGAGTGGCGCGGGGCGAGGAAAGTGAGAGGAGGAGAATGAGGAAATAGAGGGGACACCGGGATGGAAAGTAGGAGAGTGAGAAAAAGAGAACAGTCATTTCACGGGTTATTGCCCCTCCTGATATGACAGGCACCAGGGAGCGCAGACATCAGTACTGGCTCAGGGGGGACGAGACACACTGAGAATCTGGGAGAGAGAAGGAGAGAGAGAGGAGGAGGGACACGACCAAGCAGCAGGGGGATGGAGAGATTAGCCAACTGTAACTGTGAGGACAAACTCAAATGGAGACAGACAGACTGAGGGAGACTTGGACGACCTTTGACAGCCCAGTCCAAACTATATTTATGAACAGCAACACAGAAGTCAAAGTTCATGCCATCCACTTATCCAAACTTCCTCTGTCATAAAACTGAAGCAAGTCCGGAAAATTGAAAAACTTCCCAGCCATTCAGAAATGACTTCTACGTTTTTATTGCTGAAAAGATTAATGTACAACAGCTTTGATCATCCTGTAATCGCTTTGATAATTCTTCAAGCAAAAAGGCCCATCTCTGTTCCTGCCTCTCAAAATGTGATGGCTTGTTGCTTAATGTTGTTGTGAATTGAATCTCTGGATTTTACATTGTTGGTCAGACAAAACATGAAATTTGATGATGTCACTCCGGGCTCCTCGAAATGATTGATGGGTATTTTTAGCCATTGTTGACTAATTATAGACAAAATGATTGATTGTGTTACTATTTCATTTACTTTATCAAGCAAGGTCTGTAGCGCGTTTACAGTTCTGCTAGATGACAGATAAGCAACAAAGGTTTCAAATATGCAAACTACACATGATGATGTTGGGATGTATTATATATAATGATAGATCAAATATTTTAAATTTGAAGTAATAAAGCAGTTGCAGCCATCGTATTCTCTGGCTTTCATCATTAGGCATAAAGATAATAAGTCAGGTTCAAATAATGTTCATTACCTCAAGAAATATTCTCGTTGTTATTTAACCATTGTTCATCTCCTCTTTGAAGTATTTTTAGGCCCGAGACCCATAGGATATCGTCGTTTGAAATGCATATTGTACAGTTAACATGCTTCTGGGGACGTTTGCCTCAGCAGAAGTAGCAAAAGCAAGAGCAACAAAAGGCAGAGGAAATGTGCCAGATAGAGTTTTGAACACCATTCACACTCATGTTTGTGTTCTTGTTTCTGATGTTTCTGTAAAGATAAATCACGAGTCCTCACCCCCCACCCCCCCACCCCCCAAAAAAACTCCTCTGACTCCCCCCAGCCTAAACGCGGAGGCAAGAGGAGGAGGAGACGCAAATATATTCCGGGAATGTTTTTTTTTTTTTCATAGAGTGGAAAAAAAGCAGGAGAGAAAGAGAGAGCAGACACAGCAGTGAATTGAATGCATTTTTCAAAGTGGAGCTGAACTTTGTGCAAAATCCCCCCGGGGGCCGCCATTATTGAAAGCCATTTCCTCTCAAAATGAGTGCGGCTCCACCATTGGCCTGGCTCTCATTAGCATACATTTGGCCTGCCTTTGTGTGGAGCCGGCTGGGGCTGCAGCTGGAGGGGTGGGAGTGAAGGAGGTGTGTGTGGGTAGTACAGGAGATGTAGCAAAGCACCTCACAGATGGGAGCATATGGAGAGAGAGCAGAGGAGAGGTAAGAGTCAGACGGATGGGGATGGAATCGAGGCAGAATCGAGGCGTTCAGGGAGACATTTGAATATATCACTTTCAGTGTTGTGTTGCTAACTGTCAATATGTCCATGCACATTATAGCTTTCCTAATGAGCGCACACACATATGGTCTGTTTTTCAACATCTTTGAGGTGTTTTGATGGAGTTTTTGTATCGAGCACTTTTCCCTTACATTCGAACAAAAACAGCAGGTCAAACTTTACCCTCTTACCTACTTATCTGCTTTCTTCATTGTATCCGAAATAATTTCTCATCACAATCCTTCTGCCTGAATTGTGTGTTCATTACACTGAGACCTGACTGGCCATCTGCCCACCTCTCAAATCAAGAGTTTCTTTGGACCTGAAGGAGTGGATGCCAAAGTATCAGTGGCTGATGGAAAGAAAGTGGACCTCAGCCTGGGATGGAGCGCTGAGGGCTACTGCGCGGCAGCCAACAAGAGAAGGTCTGGGAGAGAGGATTTGGAAAGAGGGCTGGAAGTGGCAGTGTTGAGAGATTTGCCCCAGGGAGGGTGATAGTGCTGCTTTGGCTCTTACCTCCCTCTCCACTGGCCATTAACGCCGGGGTGCAGTTCAGCCTGCGGATAGCCTCCATGCTTGGGGACACACACAAATGCACGTGCACACACGGCCATATGGAGAATATTAACATCATTACCAATTCAAAGCAGCAGGTCATGGGCGCGGCGACCCAGCCCCGGGTTATCCAATCAGAGCACCCCCTGACCCACTCCCCCAAGGTGATTGGATTAGGGGGCCGGGTTGGCGCGGCAACGTTGCTGGCCAGGGCTGATAATTGGCTGATTAATGTGCAGCCGACGGCCAGTGAGTCAGAGAGCTCCAACCAAGGGACAACACTGACCTCATGAAGCTCCTGTCACATCTGGACAATGGAGATGACCCACTGAGAAGGGCAGAAGGTGTGTGTGTGTGTGTGTGTGCGCGAGTGGTAAAGATTTTCATAGGTCCATTGGGTTCCTTGTAACTAAGACCCAACATGGGACCAAGACATTTAAATTACATTCAGTTTATAATACGTCTAAAATCTAAGTGGATCAGGTCTGATCATGTGGTGTGGTGGAGCTGCAGACAGGAAAAAACATGGCCGCCTGTTATTTCATGGCGTATCATTCTGCTGCCATTATTGGCAACCCCTTCAATTGGGATTGTGCGGTTCAAACGATCAAGTTCAATAATCATCCGGTCCCTTTTGGATCTTGTTTCACACAAGTGGTGTGGCTCCAAGAATGGCAGTGTTGGTCTGTCAGTCAGTCGGCCCGCCCGCCGCTTTTGAGAGAGACTAAAATATCCCTACAGCCACTGGATGGCTGAAATGTGCAGACCTTCATGGTCCCAGGAGGATGAAGCCGACTGAATTTGCTGATCCCTCTAGCGGAACAACAACTATTGCATAGAATGAAATTTGGTTCAGACGTTGAAGTTCTTTTTATGAAGTTGGTTTGAATCAGGTGTGAAATGTTGGACTCTTTGCATCTTTTTGCGCATGTTTGCAGTCAGTCATTCCGAGGGGTCTCTCAAGTTCAGTGTTTGAGGAGTGGCTGAACGCTCTGTGCTCACACTAAGTGCTCTCTGCCCCTCCTTAAAAAACAGAGGGCAACATCTCGATTGTCCTCAGCATGTTGAGTATCCTCTGGTATGTGGGGAAAGCGTCCCTTAAGGGCTCTCATCTGACCTTCCTGAAAAGTGCGCACGCTAACACGCGCTTCCCAGACTTAGAGGCACTTGGTTTTCTCCGCCATGTCTCAGCGCGTGAACCTTTTCACCTCGGCCGTGTCAGCTCGGCTAATGAGCCGCGTCCAGACTGGACACACCTAGAAACACAGAATAGAAGAGAATAAATGACTCAGCCCCCCTCTGAGTGAAAGCAATCTGTTGATTAGAATAGGATGAATAAATAAGGAAAGACGAGAGGAATATTAAAAATGAAAAAACCCATCTGAAATGCTCTTATTTACTCATTAATTTCTGCTTGACTGTCTGATTTTCTCAACTGGAAATAAGCTCCCTAAATTTCACTCCTACCTCACACGCTTGGGCGGTTGTATTTATTGCAAAGGTCTGTTATTATTTTAGCGCAGTGATATTGTTAGGGGCTGCAGTTTGGAGCTCTCTATGAATTCGGATGGCTTTTTCAAGGTCAGCGGAGAAATCATATTTTCACTGCACTCGTCCCATCTTTATTAAAACGCAATCCCGCTTCTCACAGTTTCATAAGTGATCAACTGTTTCCCCCACCCGCTGCTGTCCAGCTGTCGAATGACTCACTTTAAACTCACCCAACTCGGTTAGAGTTATTGTCTCCGTAACTCATTTAATTTCTCGGGTCCTGGAGAGCTGCGAGTCAGTCTTTTACAACAGTTTTTCTTCATTTGCCCTATAACAGCTGCTGATGTCTTTCCAGGACCCTGTGTGATTGGTTTAAAAGGTGACATGACCCCCTCTTTTTTAATGGTTAAATAACCACCCTAAGAGAATCTGAAGCAATGTGCGGATTATTTTGTTTGATTTCCCGAGAGGTGTCCTGACCCTTTTCTTATCTGCGGGCCCTTTATGAAGGAAAGGGCTCCGTTGGTTTGCGGAGGCAGCAGTGTTTGTCCAGCTAACGGTGTTTGTGCTCAGACACAGGGAAATGTAATGGAATCAGCAGTAGGAAATGAAAGGGCTTTAGCCAGCTCTGTCACATGTACAGCTGGGGCACCGGTGGCTCTACCTGTTTACAATAACTTCTCTTCTTCTCTGCATCTCTCCCTGATTCCATCAATCCCTTTGTCTGCATTTTTTTTGCGTCGCTCCTGTTTATATCTCTTTTACGTCTCTTTGTATCTCGTCTCGCTCTCCGTCTTCTCCGTCCCTCTCTCCCGCAGACTCTCAGGTCTGTGTATGGGAAAAAGAAAATCGTGGCTTTATAAATAAAACAAAAGATGCGCACTTTGAGGCCTCGGCGCTCCCCGTGAGCTCGGCGAGAAATACAAAGACTGTCATGTACGAGTCGGCGTGACATACGGTCCGCAAATACAGATGGACGGGCGGCTCTGTGGAGGAGACACAGGAGTCACCATGAATTCAAATGTATCTTCTTTTGCACAGAGTAGAGTAGAATAGGCCTACAGTGAACTTGATGTGACCGGCACAGAATCTGAGAAAGTGAGTCTGAGTTGTGGTCAGCCTGAAAGTTTCTGCATTAGGCAAAAATGAAATCCCATCTGTTTATGTCATTAACCGCTTTTCCCCAGCACGTCTCTGTTACATGATTACTCTCCCTCTTCAAATACTGTCCAAGAAGTAAACCTGACCTTTGACCTCCTTAGTAATGGCTGCATGTAGGAATGTAATTTTTTTTTGCACTCATTGTAGTTCACTTTGAATAAGAGCAGCAGCTAAATGCTTTGAATGATTAGACTGAAATGAAATAGAATATTGTAGAATAAGTGGTTACTTATATTAGTCTGAAGCATGACATCACTCCGATGATGAATGAGTCATTAAATGTTCCTCTGAGCGTCACGAGAGAGCACCTATTCTTAGTTTACATCCAGGCTGTTTGCCCCGGTGCCTCCCATCTCTCCTCACCTTCTCATTTCTAACCCGAAGCTCCCATGGACCCTCTGCTACCTGCCACTGATACTGTACACACTCCGTGTCATTGCTCAGTATATAGTAGCAGGGAGTGTAAACACGAGCCCATTTAGATGAGGCACATGTGTCTAGGTGAGAGCCAATTTCCACTGCTGTTGTTGTCATAGCCTGGTTTGATTAGCAGAGCTGCCTCGACGGCCAGGGCCAGAGTGGCTAATGGTTTCCTCTGCTGCCGAGCCAGCCAGGTCTGCTCTGTGTCTGTAGCACTCAGCTAGCACAGCACCATTAGCACGATGACTCGGTGTGTGTGTGTAGGTGTGTGTATGCATGTGTGCAGGGTTTGGACGAGGATGGATTTGGAGAATCTGGAGAATGCATCATACACTAATGAATATGTCAACTTGCTAAATATACTGTATTACATCTTTTAAATAAACAATTTTTACAATAATTGATGGCCACACTCTCCTGCAACCAAAGGAAATGTTCTGGCTCCGGCTGCAACTTATCATCCCGAAACCAGTGGTTTCACCGCCTTAAACCACAGATTGAATACGGTAAATGCAGACATTTCAAGCTACTTTTTCTGTAACACCACTGATACTTCTCCAAATTATGACGCATTAAACATTTTACCCAGCAAAGTGTGTGCATGCATATGAATGTGTGTGCGTGGGAGTGTTTGGCAGTGAGGTGCAGCAGCTGTTTTTTGCAGAGCAATTAATGTATTTTGCATGCAATGCATGTCTGTCGCTCGTCAGTTGACTAACAGATGAGCACATAACTGGCAGATGTGCTTACATATGCATCTGTATGTCCTCTTCATCTTTGCAATCAGACCGTTAACAAATTGAACGTGCAAATGTAATTTAGGTGAGTGCAGTTACGGCCGAGCATTTGGGCTAATTATTTATGCATATGTCTGAACAAAAGATAAACATACACACGTCCTTTACACAGAAAGCAGAGCAGCTAAGTAGAAGTAAGTAAAGAATAATATATACAGCAGAATGCAATTAGCTGCATCCACACGTCCAAGTTGTTTATTTTTTTCCCCATTGAAGAGTTTACCTCCAGCACGAAAAGTAAAGAGAAGTAAAAGTATAGATGCTGATTTTTAGGCATCTGTTTTTGTCTCTATACATAGCCAGCCAAGTTATAAATTTAACAGCACCTTGACTTTATAAACGCTATGTTTCCTTGAATCCACTTAAATCAGCATTCTTCTTCTTCTCTGGAGTCTGTCTATGATAAAATAAGGTTTATAAAGATTTCTGCTTCATGAGATGTGGCAGCCTGCGTCTGTGAAATCAGGCCTGTTTTTCTTTCAAATATTGTGGAGTTTAATCCAAATGATTCATTGACCCTTAATATCTAACATAGTTCTACAGGTTTGGATGTAAATGTGAATAACAAATGTCGACACAACTGTTTTCCAAGTTTAATCATATTTTGCCATGTGTGTGTTTGTGTGCGAGTCTGACAGAGACACATGGTTGTTTTCCAGCTGTTTAGGATCGGGGGTATTTGGGGGACCAGGATGGTGAGTGCGGGGGTCTAATAACGAACTGAGGGTTGTAAGGGGGGGGGGTTAGTAATTTCCTCCTTCCTTTTCCTAGGGGCAGGTGCAGGGTAACCACCACCACCACCCCCATTCCCCATGCTACCACCATACACACAAATTCTTCACTGTCATGAGGCGGAAGCTATGCCTAAATGGCAACACACACTCTCTCACCGTCCCAGATGGTCATGCACACACACATTTTTCTTTCACTGCTGAGTGTGTAATCATATACACTCCCAACACACATTCACATGCGTATAAATATGGATGTAATATTCAGTCTGTCATTTGCGCTCACCACACACACACACACACACACACACACACACACACACACACACACACACACACACACACTCTCTCACACTCTCAGAGGGTGGTTGGGGCTGTGGTATATGGTGCTGATGTTCTGGAAGTGTGAGTCAGATGTATTACACGGCGTGTCATTACAGCTTTCCACTCTAGCTGGTCCCTGTGGTTCACATCACACCCTGTACTGCTGCTCTATATAGACCTCAGAGGGACAGACGAGCGTCTACATCTGTCTCTCTGCCTCAGTCTGTCTGCCTCTCCCTTTCTTTGCACCGTCTCTATTTTTTTTTTTCCTTTTTTTCTAAACCATGAGCGCATTAAATTTAAAGAGCAAGCGGAGGAAAATTGGCTCAAATGAATAAAATGTATGCAAAGAAATTACACGACAAATAGGGATGAAAATGCTTTTACTGCTGAATAATGATGTAGACAAATGGTTCAGCGTCATCGCAAAACAGATGGAAACTGTCTTTCTGCGCTGTGTGAAATGTTATCTGTAAATTTGCTCTCCAGACCTACTGTCACTCCCATGTCTGTCGGCAGCAAATAGCAGCTTTATTAGTAAAAGCCGTGAGACGATATCACTGATACATTGAATAATAACAGAGAGAGAAAAAAACATGTTACCAAGCACTTATTCATTGAAAGTCTTTTCTTTTCTGACATGAATTCAAACCTGTTTATTTGTTTCAACGTCCCTCACGGAAACATCTCATTTGCATTCGATTTTGTTTTTTTTTTAATATTTTATTTTTTACTTTGACATTTTCCAAAAGTGTGCTTAAAACTTGACAGCTGAATGAACACACACCTCCTGTCTGCGTGTGTCTTGTTGTCATAAGCTCTTTTCAAGCTAGATTAGCGGTGCTGGCGGAGCTCCTTTAATTGTCATTACCAACAGTTTTACTGCGGCAGGAATCTGCCATGTTTGGCATGTTTTTTGTTAGTGAAACGCTCTGGAGGAAAATTTGTCCTCAGGAAACTGTACCTCTCTTTAGTGGCAGACGGGTAAACCAGCACGCAGCTTGATCTTTTACATGTATTTTAATGATTAAAGGGAACCGTAACTCATCCTTCAGTCTTTCCCTTCTTTGGTCTCTTTTTGACGTGTCTTCATACAGTTATAGTTTTTCAGGCATTCTGTTCCTTCTGTGTTTGTATTTCTTTCCCCTGCTCACTTTTCAACACAAACTTACAAATGAAGTTTCGTAAGTTAACAAGTAAATAAGGGATCTCATTCTGACTCTTAGGATATACAAATACAACCGTGCGCTCTTGCTCTGGCTCGCTCTCATGCTGCAAATGTTTTACTTGGATCCACTGAATGAAATCCCAATTTATGTCGAATTCAAATATTGTTGGACTTTCGACATGGTTTGAGGACATTTCAGGTTACCCGCGCACACACACACACCCACACACACACACACACACACACGCTTAAATACATTCTCTTCCCTCCACCTCCTGACCAGGCTGAAACCAGCTGTGTGACCCAGGGATGAAGAACTCCCTGTGGGTCAGTGAGGCCCGTGGACCCCCTAATCCCCCAGCTGCTTGGCCGGACACACACAAACACAAATGCATACTCTCATGCCATTAGCCACAATATCCGAGAGCCCCCCCTTATGTTTGCATTTGTACAATAGTATTAGATATTATACATTTAAATCTGGTGGTGAAATAATGTCCCAAAACAAAACAGAGACACTCACTTCCCTTTGGCTCCTCGTGCCGACACATTCAAACACCCACTCACCTCCCTGAAGGAACATAAATGCTCCCATATGAGCAGACAAAAGGCAACCCCACAACCCATACACAGCTACCAGGCCATGTCATGCCGGGGTCAAAGGTCATCCAGACCTATGTCCCATTTGTACTTCAGGAATTTATCCTGCTTCATTTATCACTTCGCCATCCAGCAAACTGGACAAAGGATGTATTCAAGGGTGTTTCATAGCTAAACTGTTTGCATCCATCAGTCCATCCAGGAAACTGCATGCATGAATTTATTGTAGTTCATCATAGTTCACGTCGCTGCTTTGCCCTGATTATTGCCTTGAAGAAGCTAAAAATAGCACCGTAGATGAGAAAGTAGGGAAAGAGGAGGCGCAGAGATGACAGAGGCTTTTGAATAATAGGGTGCGCAAGGAGGTGACGAACAGGTACGAAGGGCGAGAGGTCACCGAGATGATGGGGATGAATATTCAAGAGGGGAAGATGTGGAAATTGTAGATTGCAGAGGAGGGGGGGGGGGGGGGGGGGGGGGGGGGGGGGATAATGAGCGAAGAAAGGGGAAGCCCGCAGAGCTTCCTGTCTGTTTGGGTGGCCCTGAGTCTGGGTTGAGGACCCAGGTGTTCCCTCTCTCCCTATATCACTCCATCCTTCTTCCTCTCCTCCTCACCTGCCTCCCCTGGTGGCCTTCACCATTTAATCTGGCTTAATGAGGAGGTTGACCTTCGTCTCTCTTTCTCTCTCTAGTTGTCTCTCGCGTCTCACAGAGTATTACATAGAGAAATACATTCCCTCCACATCAGGTTCTGTCTCCTTACATCTTCATTTCAGATCAAATCTCTCTGTTCTCTTTCAGATTCCTTTTATTTTTCTTTTTGCTCTTTTTAAGCTTCCTCCCCTCATTTCTCTTTCCTTCCTTATCTCAAGCCAATGCATGTGTGTGTCTATCTGAGTGTGTGTGTGTCTATCTGAGTGTGTATGTGTGTGTTTGTGTCTGAGTGTGTGTGTGTGTGTGTGTGTGTGTGTGTGTGTGTGTGTGTGTGTGTGTGTGTGTGTGTCTATCTGAGTGTATGTGTGTCTATGTGTGCATGTTTTGCTATAGTTGTGAGGACCAGCTCTTGACAAACAGCCTTTCTTGTGAGGACATTTTGTCTTGTGAGGATATTTTGCCTGGTCCTCACAAGGAGTATACTAGGATGCCTTGGTTTTAGGGTTAAGATAAGATAAGATAAGATAACTTTTATTGATCCCCCTTAGGGGAAATTTACTTGTCACAGCAGCAGTAACAAACAGTAAACAGTAACTCAAATAATAAATACCAGTAAGTGGCTATGAAAGTGGTATGAAAGACCTGCGGTAGCACTCCTTCTTGCAGGGTGGGAGTCTCAGTCTGTTGCTGAAGGAGCTGCTTAAAGCTCCCACAGTCTCATGCAGGGGGTGAGAGGGGTTGTCCATGATAGATGTCAGCTTGGCTAACATCCTCCTCTCACCCACCTCCTCAATGGAGTCCACAGAGCAGTCCATGACAGAACCAGCCCTCCTGACCAGTTTGTTCAGTCTCTTCCTGTCCCTCTCTGTGCTCCCCCCTCCCCAGCAGACCACTGCATAGAAGAGTGCAGATGCCACCACAGTGTCATAAAAAGTCCTTAGTAGAGTCCTGCATACTCCAAAGGACCTCAGCCTCCTCAGCAGGTGCAGACGGCTTTGGCCCTTCTTGTATAGAGCGTCTGTGTTATGTGACCAGTCCAGTTTATTGTTAAGGTGAACACCCAGGTATTTGTAGGTCTCCACCCTCTCGATGTCCAATCCCTGGATGTTCACCGGTGCAGTCTGGGGTGGCTTCCGTCTGAAGTCGATCACCAGCTCCTTTGTCTTGCTGGCATTGAGCTGAAGATGATTTAGCTCACACCAGCTGACAATGTCACTGATGACCTCCCTGTACTAAGGTTACAAATACAAAAAGTTTATGGTTTGGGTAAAGGTTAGGGTCAGACATTCAGTTGTGATGGTTAGGGTTAGGGTAAGGGGCTAGGGATTGCATTATGTCAATGGAAGGTCCTCACAAGAATAGCAAAACAAACCTGTGTGTGTGTGTGTGCGTGTGTGGGTGTGTGTCTATGTCTATCTGAGTGTGTGTCTGTGTGTGTGTGTGGCTCGGTCTTTCCTGCTCTGCTGACTGACAAGGCAGCGCTGTTCATTCTTGGGACCACCTGTGTATCCTGTCCTGCCGCCCTGTTTGGGTGGTCAGGCCTCCCAGCCCACAGAAAACACACTCATACTTCTATCTGGGACACACACACACACATAAAGAAATCCACCTCTCCGCAGCCTGTGAATATCCTCAAGCCCGCTTATGCACAAGCACCGACACACACAAACCAAGCTGTGTGCGACCTAATCTGTGGCGAGTGAGTCATTCTAATTGGCCAGTCAACAGGTGCCGAGCTCGACTCGAGGGACTGGACAGAGGAGACGTGGGGATATGATTGCAGAACAAGGGAGAGGATAAGCTCCAGGCTTCTGTATAATAACTACAGTGGGAGCCTTTGTTGAGGGGTGGGAAGTGAATGTCTGAATCTGTTTTGCAGCTCCGTTGCTGATTGATATAGTATAATAGCGATTTGAACTGAAGCCAGTTAATGAAGGCCTTTAACGTTTGCTGTTTAGGTTAGACTCACAACAACAATAGTGCCACGTCCAAAATGTGCGTTCACATGGACTTAAATTGGCAGGTTACCGTGTAGTTGATTTCGTCAGTGTTATGTATACAAGAAAAACATTCCTGAGGTGAGGGATTAGAGATGCCAGATTTTTCCCCAGCGAGATTCATCCTAAGGAAAAAAAATGTATACATGCAACCATTCTCACATGTGCATGACAGAATGAAAATAGCTATTACATGCATCATCCTTGTATTCAAAATAATGAAGCCAGACTAAAACTGAAGCTTACACCAAGTTGTTGGTTTCCATCCTTGAGCACGACTGTTTCAAAAATTCAGTCAGGAAGCAGCATCTTGTGTCCCAGTACACGTTAAATAAAAGGTCAGGGGAGCAGGAGGGTTTTCATTACTGGACTGAATATATGCATCAGCTGCATGTATGGGCTGTGCACTGTACTGTGTTGTGTACAATATTTATTATGTTGTGTTTATAATAATTTCATAAGATACATTGTTTTCATTCTTATACTCTATTTTTTAAATCTGGCCTGGGACAACCAATGAGAATTAGCTTTACAGGATGGTTGCTGCCGAGTTGTGGTGATGTGCTTTATGCTCAAAGTGGCAGGAAAGCGTTTGTTTTTTTAATAAACAGACAAAGTTTGTGTGACCTTATATAAAGATTGACAACATGGCAGTTTCCCGAAAGTGAAGCCATGACATCTCAATCATCCCCTAGTAGCATAAACCTTGTTCCCTCTAAAGGATGGGCCAATAATTTTTTCCCATAGCTTGTTTCTGTGATTTTCTGACACTTGCTCTGAGTGACACAGTTGAGACTTCTCTTCAGTGATTGCACAGAAAGTAGGAACGTCCACAAGAGATGTAACTTCAACTTTGCATAATTCCCATCAAACTGAGTCGGGGGGGTGTATGTGCAAGACCTCGATACCGAGGCCCACCCCACGATTGCTTCTGCGCAGAGTCCAGTTCAAGATGGCAGCACACATATCCAGGATATTTTGACTTTTTGCAGTGGGAGGAAGAGGAATTGTGTCATCCATGTTTATATACAGTCAATGGTGAGAAATGACTCTTCATGTCATGTTAAGTTATCATAAAAGATGTGGACAGGGCTCTTGCAGATCACCACTTTTAAAAATAGGAGAGCTTCCCTTACAGCTAGGCCGATCAAGACCTGACTTTTAGATTTGCTTACTCGCTCTAGCTAGACGTGTGTGTCACTCAACACTGGAAACAGCACATAAGATGGAAAACATTCGAATGGGCCTGTGAAAGGTGAGCAGCCCTCCCTTTTATTTTCTCCTCTCTCACTCTCTCTCTCTCTTTATCTCTCTCCTTCTCGCTAGTCCCCTCTCTTGCTCAGTCTCTCTCTCTCTCTCTCTCTCCTTCCGTCTCCCTGAGGCCCGCGTGTCGCCTTACCCAGGGGTTTAGCCCCTAATCACCCAGAGCTAGTGGGAGGGAACTGGAGACTTCCAGCTGGCTGCCTCGTTACTGCAGACTCCCGGGACACACACACACACACACACACACACATTCCTACACACACCAGCTAAACACACACACCACCTCATATATGCTTACCAAGGCATTTGCTGTTATCTCTTGGCATCTCTCCATCCACGTCTCCCCCACTACTCGATCCTGCCAAGGCCACAGCCTCGCCACGTAAACTGAATAACAGGAGGAGGCTTACCACAAGGAAGGGCCAAATCTCGAGCACGTCCTCCACTCTCAGACCAGTTCAAACCAGTATTCAATATTGTCTAACTCTCAGGCTTACATACTTTATGTGTGTGATCATGTGTGTACTCTTTCCTAATGGTGTCAAAAAGTCATACAGGCCAGCTCCACTCACGACTGTCTAATATCTCACCAACAACTATCTCTCTCTTTCAGGAGGGATCCGTATGATTACCCCACCCACTCCAGACCCGTGCCAAGAGAGCCAGCCCCCTACCCAGGCCACTACAACAACCCTCCTGTTTCTGGCTACCCGGGCCGCGTGCCGCTCCCACAGGCCGCCACACAATCCCATCAGGCGGCCGGCAACCCGCCCCACTACCCCTCATCTCCACGCTCCGGTCAGCAGCACCATGCAGCGGCGAGGCAGGACGTCCCCCCCTCGCCATCCGCAGGCCGCAGGGGGCGCCACTACTACGAAGCCGTTGGGGGGCAAGGAGTGGGCTACCGACAGGCCAGCCCGGGCCGCTACACCAGCCCAGAGAGGCAGCCCGTCCCTAGAGACCGCTACACCAGCCCAGAGCGCTACGGCTACGGAGACGAAAGGCAGCCTGACCCAAGACGGAAGAACCCATTGATAGGTGCCGTGTAAAAGATAGTCCTGATCGACCCCTCCCACAAAACATGTGGTGAGACTGACTCAGTCATGCAAAGGATATAAATAACTCAGAATTCCAGATTTTCCAGATTTGTGAAACATTACATCAGCAGTCACCCTGGCTGCCAATGTGGCTAAGTGAGATTTTACCATATTAATTCATCTGATCAGGAGCCCTGAAAGCAATAAGTGACAAGCTGAGAGGCTAAAATACGGCTTATTTTCAGGACCATCTGGTCAGAACTGTCTGCACAGGCCAAGACAGGTTGAACAAGCGTTAAGGACTCGCGTGTGTACATATATACATGTTTGCAGTGTGCCAATGTTTATAAAAGCAGGATCTTATTTTGACAGATTTTATGATGTAGAATTAATTAAGCCATTTAAATTAATTACATAGATATATTGAGTATGTGTTGTATAGAATCAACTCTGTTCCAGCTAACTGGCCATGAAAGCAGCGCTGACTTGCATTTTGCACAAGCCTATCAAACTGAAGGAAATACAGGAGGATCACCTTGACCAGCTGGACCACTATATCAGAAGAGACACAGGAAGCTGAAGAAGACAAACAGGAAAAAGGAAGTAACCCCTTCAAAATGTCTTCTTGTCCTTGATGTTTTGTCGCTTCCTTTACATCCTGCTATCATTTATTTTTTTAAGGTTTTTTTTTTTTTTTTTTGCATTTTTGCCTTTGATTGTCTGGATGTGGAGACGGCTTATACATTTACTGTACATTTGTTGAACGTATATGTATACAATGCAAATGAGTTTGTGATATTTTTGTTTCTAATAAAATGTACAAATCTTGATCCAAGCACAACAGACTGTAATAGTATGCTGTGTGACACATGTGCAGCTAATAAAGAGCTTAATTCATCATTTTAACCTTTAACATATTATTACTAAACAGCACTGTGCCGAAAACTCAACATGCATGATTTTTTATTTTACACAATTATTTTGCATCAAACATTTTCCTCCTCTGTGCCGCACCGAATCATTCAGGGCTATGCATATTTAACATTTTCACCATGAGTCATCACTTTAAAAATTCATTACAATATTCAGCTTAATTTCTCTGAGCTCAATCTCCAGATAAATTTGCCCTGTGAGATGACTGATAAGAGTAGCCAGCGTTCTGATAATGACTAAATCATCTTCAACAATTAGAGGCAGGGAAATCTCCACTAGAAAATGATTACTGCCCAATTTGCTCTCAGAAATAAAGATGGCACTGATTGGTGAAATTAGACTTGAAATGGGGAATAATTAGAGTGTGGAGAAGGCTTTTTCTATCAGTTAGTGTTTAATTAGCATCAAGGCCAACAGGGACCGGGCCTCTGCTGATCCGTCTCGTCTCGGCGCTGCTTTGACCCGCTCCTGTCTGAGCTGAAATAGACCTTTTAAACCAGCCGGCGCAGGCAGATACACTGCTGATCCATCGCTTTATTTATTTTCTGTTTAACCTATTTTAAGCAAATGAACTCTTTCCCAGATAGTCGGGGCACAAGTCAGTGATAACCTGCATTAGACGAGGCACTGGCTTTCTGGCTGAGTAACGGTAATAAACAAACGCTTATTATAACACATTTCTATTCATATAGCACTTCTCAAAACAACATTACAATACATCACATTCCAGAATAGATAAAAGCTGGATAAACAACAAAGGAAAAAGGCACAGCAGCCGTCTGCTGACCATCCTGTGATGACAAAGCAGGGGAAAAACAGACCAATATTTCTTGCCTTGAAGCACATGCAAAGATGTAAAGCCAGTTTATTTGCATCAGATGGTTGAATAAAAAATATATGAAAAGAAGAATTGCCGTCATTAAACAGTATACTCTCTGCACTTTTTGCTTTGAGATATAAAATATTTCAGTCACGTTTCACATTTTGAAAAAGAGTCTTAGTTCATTAACTATTTCATCAACAGTCACATGAACCATGGCTTTACCATTACCAAAGGCATTACCACGCCGTGATGATGTCCTGATAATGGTAATGGCATTATGCATTGGTAACACAGTTGCGAGCATGGAACGATTTTTCATAAAAGCTGCCTTTGGTGGACTGTTCAAAGACATTCCAGAATCTGAAGTTTGAGTGTCAGCTGATGAAAAGGCTGTGTTTATAGGCTGTTTTGTTAAAAATCCAGAAGACAAACAATAAGAGGGTCCTCGAAGGCAGCAACAGGAAGAGTTTAGTCGAGAATGAACTTTGACACCTGACAAAGAGTTGGACTAAAAGTAAAAGCAAAGAAAATGAAAAGAAAAAATGAAGTTTTTAGGGAATCAAACCTCAACACCTGCAATCCTTAAATTCCACCAATAACAAAATACTTGATGTAGATCCCTCATTCTGAGTGAGAACACAATAACTTCCAGCACTTAAGCTGCCTATTCACTGTGCTTTAAAGAACAGCGAGGCAGTAAACAGCCTCCTTCAAGTGCTTGTGGTCAGTTTGCTGCCAAAGACGATAAACAACAGCAACCGAACGTCCAAGAATTAATTACATCCATTAAACGAAAGCTTTGAAATCACTGTCAGAAGTGTTTGGCTGCGACATACGTCTTAATGAAATCACCCATGCTTCCACGGTTTATGTGATCAGTTACAGTGTGTGTGTGTCTTGTGAGCCTTATGTTCATGGTCATCGAGAAGAGGTTAAGTTCACTCACATGACACAGTAACACACACACGGCCATTGATGCGCTGACCAACATATTTTCATGCCTCATATCAGCTCACGCACTCGCCACGTGAAGAGGTTTCCGCTCTCCCACTGCGTGACCTCGGGCTCCTTAAAAGCTATTTGTGTATTCTCCGCAGCCCATCCTCCTCCTCTCACCGAAGTTGACGATTCCGCCAGGTTCTTTTTTAGGGTTTGAAAAATCACTTACGTTCCCTTCTTGTGTTTCGAGGGTCTCTTTTTTTGCGTGAATTAATTTGACACCTCATAAGCCCATGTTCTTCTTGCATTTCCTGAAAAAGAAAAAAAAAATTGCAGAGCTGTTCCCAAGTCGATTGTCATGAACCGTGGGGTTGTGGGAGAATTCCCTGGTTATGTTCTCTTAGCATTACCTATTCTGCCGGCACCCCTGTCGAACACCTTAGCTTGTTAGCATGTGTCAATCAAAAGGCGCGCTCTGGGGAGGGCAAAGTGGAGAGCTGAAGCAGTTATCTCTCTGCCGCACAGCTCCCCCAAAAAAGAGAGCTGGGAGAGACAGAGAGAGAGAGAAAAGGATGGAGGTGGGTGCATACAGTAGATAGTGTGTGTGGGGACTCTCCACCCTCTCACCGCAGAACGAAGGTACGGGTGAGCGCCCACAGAGTGACCTCGGCTCGCTCTCGTCCCCCCACCCTTTCATCCTCTTCATTAAAGGCACATTCCACCGCATTAGCCCGCTGTCCTTCTGTCCTTCACCTGCTGCCATTCATTTCAATTCAGCCCTCGTTAAGGCGCCGCGCTCTCGGAAATCGAGAGTAGTCGGAGCGGGCCGAGCGGAGCTTCTCATTTAATTATACAGTTCATTAGAAAGCTGGCCCACCCCCTCCTCCCAGGTCTGAGCCAGGCCATGGGAATAGCTGGTGGCTAATGTGCAGTTTAAACGGCCTGAATATGGAGATGGGTCCGGTTATGGATTAGCGTCACCCGTTAGCCTGCCCTTCACCCACCTCATTCGCTTTTATGTCTGCGTGTAGCCTTTTGATACAGTATCACTCAAGCTGGAGTGTGCTCTTTCAGCCAGAATGTTTGTTTGATATTGTTCATGAGCTGTGAAATTGAATTTCCACAGTTGGGCTGATATTGGAAATAATTTCATATCCTGTGCAATATTCTTGCTTGGTTTCACCTTGTGCTGTGTTTAAGACATCCATTTTTACTTAATGTCTTTTTTTCTTCCTCTTCTCCCTTTTTTCCGAGTCGATACGGCAACGCTGTTAATTTAGACCATATTTACCCTAAAAGCCATGTTGGCTCGCCGGCTGCCTCCCGTTTGCCCGCACGCCACAGCCAAGCCACCAACCACCATCTTTTACACCAACTGTTGCTATGGCAACGTGGCCGCCTCACCTGGCACAGCAGCCCCTTTCAGAGCTGATGACATCGTTTGTGGCAACAATGAAAGGTTCATATATCCCAATATGATGTTTTTTTTTCTTCCGGGGGCAGCGTCACTGAGCCCCTCATACTCTGTCAAATCTATGATCTAATGCAACTAGAGTCCCGTTATTCTTTGCAACAACACGGCTGCTAAGTCATATAGAGGGATCATGCAGCTGGAATGCCATCTGCATTACATTGAGTTGAAAGTGGGTATCACTTCAGTGTGGTGAGCTCCTGCGGTTTCAGCCAGTCAGCATGAATACAAACCTATATTCAGTAGGCTACATCTCCTCTGCTTTTTGAGGTCCTTTTGAGATATTTTTTCATTTCACATCAAAAAAGCGCCGGCCCCATCACTTAGTCTTTTTTTAAATGTCAACGTGAGACCGCAGCGATTTGTAGGCTTGTTTCCTTGTGGACTTCCACCTAAATGGAGCAGCCATGTGGGACTCCCAGGATGAATGGATTGCATTGTTTATTTGCTTCCTCTGCTAAGGAGGCTTAGAGCTGTTGGACTGGTCAGACCCCTGCCTCTTTACCCCTGTTACACCCCCGCCAGCCGCGGCATCCAAACCCTCCACAGTCTTCTCTTTATATATCCCCCCCCTCGACCCTCTCATCTTTCCCATCTCTCCGGCAAGGAAAAAACACCAAAAAGCGCTGTGCAATCTGGTGCAAACCTGAGGCCAGATAGTGCGGTTCACCGGGCTGCGATGTGGCCAACAACAGCTGAAGTCCGTGACCCCTGGCCCCCATCCATCAGGCTTTCAGCACCGGCCCTGGCCTCTGACACACACAAAACTTCAGCCAGGGAATGGAAGCACGCAACGGGGGAAAATGCATCAATGTCAGGGAGACACTGGGAACATATACAATTATATGTAGGCGCTTTATCCCACTCTTGACGTGCATACAGTGAAAACGTGTCTCCAAGCCTGAACACACCAGTGCATGTGAATATATAGTTCTAAATGTTTCCAGAGGCCCGACGCTGCCAAACTGTGGTTTTCAGTGTGTCCTCGCCGAGCTGTCCGTCATGCACACGCTCTAATTCTAACATACTTTTCATTCGCCGTCTCTCACATACCTGCCCTCCGCTCAGACACACACACAAGCACATCCGTATCCCTCCGCCCTCACACACACACACACGTCGCCAATATGTGTGTGCGCGGCGGAGGCTCAGCTGACCGCCTGGCAGACGCTGTGAAATTGGCACCCTTCTCATGCAGATGCCAGGTGTTTTGCTTGGCAGTCGAGGGGCTTGCTGGGGGTGAGCTTGTGTCAGGAGTGTTGGGTTGCTGTGAACGGCAGGGAAAGGATGGGGTAATATGTCGTGTGTCCCTGTTAGCCCGGCCGCTTGGCTGCGACTGAGCGCTGGCAGGCCCAGGAGGAATTAGAGACTGCTTAGTTTCCGTATGAGGCTGGAAATGGCGTGTGATATATTGTCTTATAAGCTGGTGATTTCCCAAACACTACTGAAGCTGAAAGGTGTGAGTCATGATTCTTCAGGTGAGCATAGTTTTCTGATGATCGTGATATTCTAGAAAGAAATCACTGGTCTTATAAGAGTGAACTTGACAAGACTGGTCTGTGAACTGAACCCAAATGCACGACTCCAAGACAAAAACTTCAAAATAAAAGTCTTTAATGAAAACTTGCAAACAAAAAAATCACTCTTAAGAGGAAAAACTCTGAGATAAGCAAAGTAGAAAAGTAAAAACTAAAAATCACTCTAGCAAGGTCACAAATGGCTGAGGAAAAACAGGTGCAAAGTATAAACGAAAAATCACTCAAACGAGGAAAGACAAAAGGCAATGGCGAGACAAAGTATCAAATGAAACAATAACCTGATGTGGAAGCAAACAAGGCATGGATGGCGTGGTTGACTGCTCAAACGAGACAAGACAAACTGGCACAGGACAAAGGGAGACGCAGACAATATATACATGAGGAAGTGGGTGAACAGGTGGAAACAATCAGGGCGGGGCAGACAATCACACCGGCAGGAAACACACTAGGAAGGGAAAGTAATCTGAAACGAGAGGGAGAGTTAGATTTCAAAATAAGACAGGAAATCACAAGACAACACATAACATAACAAAATCTAACTTAACCTTATGCAAACCTTTGATGGGTCAAAAGGTCAAATGTCAAGATTTCTTGCTTTCATGCTGTTTGGATCACAAGCACGTTAGACAAACTTTATGGGTCATTAGCGAGGGAGGTGTTTGTTTTGTCAGGCGACAGTTCGACATTTTTGGCAAATTCACCTTTCACCTTGTTGCAGAGAGTTGGATGAGAAGTTTGACTACAAGCACGAAGCTACTGCAAAAAGCAAAACGTCAAACTATTCCTTTAAAATTTGAGCTGGAGAAAATATCATAGCTTTTAAAGGATTACTCCAGTGATTTAATATTGCACTTGTATAAAACTGAGGGACTTATGATAGAGATTCAAGAGATGCAGCAGAGGCAGATCCCGACTTCCAGCCCCTATTATATTCCCATAATGCAACATGATAGCATCTATCGTTAGCACCTCCCTGCCCGGTCGGTTCCTGGTGCCTGGTTTGTAACAAAAAGAAATTGACTTTGACAAGTAAAATCAGTGAAGTGTCTCTTTAAATGTTTACAGGAATCCTGCGTGCTCCAGCTGATTTATCACTGTCCTGATGAAATTTGAAAGGATGATGTATCTGAAGTGCCTGCATCGTTCATGCTAGCAACATGTTTGCTTCCATTCTGTTCTGCATTGCATCTTTATATAGAGCATGTGTTATATGAAATTTGTCCCCCCCCCCCCCCCGTTTGGACTCAATGTTGGACACCAGCGTGCAGCTCAAATCACGCTCCGAGGCACCGAGCGGAGTTGTTCAAATCACATGTCCGTGCACGCAGCTGTAAGGAACGGGCGGGTCATTTGATTTCCGGCTTCGTTTTGCATTTTGCAGAGATGGTCATTCCAACATGGATTAGATAAGGGTGAAGACAAAGTGGAGCCTCATTGGAAAGTCACTGTAGCAGCCAGCAGTGTAATCCATCCACGCATTCCTTCCAGAGAATGCCAAACAGCTCGCTGAAAATGAGCTGTGGACCCGACTCCATTAGATCTCCGCTCTGTCTCTCTCTGCTTTCTGTCTTTCAAAAACACACACACCTCGCACTGTAGCTGTGACTCACACACACACACACACACACACTCAGCGCCTGCCACCAGATTCATTAGTGCTAAGAAATGTCCTGCTCGTTAAGGCGAGGCAATTAGTGGCTAATTGAGAAGCTCTCTGCAGTGAGGACACACTCGCTTCCTTGTGCTTCTCTTGTTCCACCGCCCCCCTCCCTCACACACACACACACACACACACACACACACACACACACACACACACAAGTGCATTTTGACCACTTTGTACATCTGGATTCCACCTCCTGCTCGTTTTCTGGAGGCAATTGTTCACTACAGAGCTGCAGCCTGAGGGAGATAAGGAGCAAAACAAAGAGAGAAGTTTTCTGGCTTTTTAAGTTTTTTTTGATGTGAGATTCTGTTTATGGGAAGAGTTTGCGGCAGTGAGCAAAAACATCTGATGCATTATTTTTTTTTGTATAATTGTTTATTCATTCGAAGTGTTTTGCAGTTTTGCTGAGACAGTTCAGACTTTTTTTTTTTTTTGCAGGGTTGTGTCATGCGTTACATAAAGAAAAGGGATAATAGGGAGTTTGGCTGGCTTGTTTTAATGTGCCTTCCCCTTCATTATGCCTCCTTTCTAGACATAACAGTCAAACTGCCACAACTACACTCTGGGCTTTCTCACACACACACAAACATAAGTTACCAACTGCCTGCCCTTCTCACTCCGCAGCTTGACTTTCCATCCCTCCGTCTCTGTTTCTCTCCGCCACACTCCTCCGTCTCCTCTTTCCATTCTGTCACTCCTCTCCCCCAATTCTTTGCAGTCCACAGATAAGCTCTATGATAGGGAGGAAATGAGAGTGACACACACACACTCACAATCTCTTTCGCAAGTCGCTTAGATATAAACTCTGCAGATAAGATAAAACTACAAACCGGCAAAGAAAAAGATTTTTAATTTAAAGTTTAATTTTTTGTTATTTGTGCAAGCCGCACAGACGGCAACCCCGACTTTGTCCTACAGGGGGCAGAATCCTCGTTACCCCGATGGACTCTGTACTTGTGTGACCTCTTCCCTGATTTAAATACACATTCCCTGGCACGGCCTCGCGCTCATGGTGTACCATCGCCTCGAGTGATAAACAATCTTTCCCTTACAAACGAAGATAAAAATGATGACTATCCAGGCAGAGTTCGGTAAATAAACCACACACACACACACACACACACACACATCATGGATTTCCCCCTGTAAACATCAGAGATATGTGACCTGCCTGCTCTGACCACCCTCTGAGAGAGTGTGTTTTTATAACACGTCTTATCTCAGCCCACCCCACTTCAGAGGGAGAAGGACATGGAAGGGGGGCGGGGGCAGAGCTGAGCTGAACTGAGCTGGGGATTCCCTGTGTGCTTTACTTTGCACATACACACACACACATATGCAGCCAAAGCACAAACATTCATCATGTCATGGCAGAATAAAGTCTCCACTGTAGCATCAGACTTCATAATGTTGGAGGTGAAGGTCTGGCCACACAAAAGCCTGCGGCTGACTTGACTTGGTAATTGACTCATGAAAGACACACACACACCTATAGAGACGTCCGGAGGGGTGAAGGCCTATGGGTGTCCGTGAGGGTAAGTCACATCCTGTTCCTCATCTTGAGTGGAGAGCAAATAGAGCGACTGCCCTATGGATGCTGCTTCTTCCAGTGTGTGTGTGTCATAGCAGAATGACATATGAGTCATTTAACAGACAATGTGTGGACAGACTTTTTCTTTGAATGTTGATCTTATCTGCTGCTGCTGATGCCACAGTATTTGCAGGCCTAGTCCCAGAGTGAGAGGGGGTATCCTACTGAAACTGAAGCTGAAACTCTGGCAACGGTCTGAGGGCTCTGTGGTTGACTTTTTCAACCATTTATACTCACTGTGCATTAGACTGTGCATGAGGGGAATAACCCACAATGCACAATATTCTGACGTTAAACCAGTGATGACAGTGGGATTTATTTTTTGCGAAGCAAAGCAACATGAGACAAAAAAGGAAGCAAGCAAGAAAAAAAATGTCCCTATTAAGTATAAACACATGTCTCTAACCAGCTATTAAGACACATACTTTTAAGCAGTGAAAGCAGCTGTTGAGAGTCAGTTTGATTTCACTTCAGTTCCTCTTTGCTGCTGCTGGATTCATGATATTTCAGATGAGCCAAACAAAACATTGATATGGGATGATTCTGCAAAACCCCGGATTTGGTTCAGTGTCAGAGTCATTGAGCGTAATGTTAATGACAGTGACTGGGTCATTTCAGAACTGGATTTATTTTCACTGCAACATTTTTTTTTATGCAAACACATTCATTGTGTTTGTCACTGTTGCACAGTTAATTGCATTGGTGTGAGTATTACTGAGACTTCATATCTTGCTCTGCCAGCGTCCATAGAATTGATGCTGTTTACTCATATTTAGCTTGTGATGAGTGTGTGTGTGTGTGTGTGTGTGTGTGTGTGTGTGTGTGTGTGTGTGTGTGACCACATCAGCTTTTACATTGAAGTGAGTGATGAGATTTTGATGACAAGCACTTGGAAAATAAGGTCCAGGTTGAAATGAAATCAATTCCTCCATCATGACTCCTACAACTGCGCAAATGCGTTCGTATTTGAGTTATACATAAGTGCACAAACATATTTGTACTCGAATGTGTGAGACTGTTGAGAATACCCAGCATGCACGTGCTCTCCTGCAGCATCCAGGCCCTCCTCCTTCTCCTCTTCCTCCTCCTCCTCCTCCCCTCTCCGGTGAGGCATATTGATGCAGTGTGAGGAGGTTAAGCCATCGGTTTAGTGTCCGGGCGGCGGTGACATTCTGCCTCGCCGGCCTGTAATTGACTCGTCGGTGTGTGTATCAGTTAAACCTCGGCTCACCTGCTCCATGCGTGTCAAGGGGGTCGTGATTGACAAGCTACTCTAATGCCCCAGCTCTGCAATTTGGAGTGTGCCGGGGTTTTCTTCCGCTCTGTTTTTTCTGGCAGGTACTCTTTTTTTTCCCCCCACATTTGAATTTTCTCTTTTCAGTCTTGCACTTGACATTTCTCACACTTGTTTTGTTTTCATCTGTCTGCTGCTGTGTTCTTCAGTCTGTTTGCCTGTCAATCTGTCTCTCCCGCTCCCTCTCTCCATCACCATCTCTGTTTTCATCTTCCTCGGCCCGTACCCGGGCCTTTCCTCCTCTTGGATCCACAGTGTCAGTTCATGTTAGTGGAACGTAGCGGCGTTAAAGTTACATCGGTCTGGTGAGACCAGCTGGGGGTCTCAGTTACTCTGGAAAGTTTGCTGCTCATGCTACAGGCATGCCGTTCTGCCTTTGGCTCGCTTTCAGCTGTCTACTCCTGTACATGCACACACACATGCACCCTGTTACACACACACACACACACACTCACATGGAGCATATGTTCAGCCTCCCCAGTGACTGGACCCCAGCACAGGAGCATTATCTATTTAAGGCCACTAACTCTGTGGATTAGATCAAGATTCAGCCCCATAATGGCCAGTCTGGCACAGCACCCTGCTTCAATTAAGGCCTACACACACACACATACACACACACGCTCATGTCAGAATAACATGATCTCACACACACACAGCAAGACGCTGCACACACTTTTCAAAAACATTCAACTTTAATTGTGTTTTTACAGGTTTTCCTTTCGAAGCGACATTGGCATAATTTGAAAAAATCTGCTCATATGAGATGACTGCTGGCAGGGAAATAAAGCAGCTTATTATTAGCATTATGAGACGTATTAACACCTTTCATTTTAAAGAAGTGATGGTTTAGAGAATAGAGCCATACGTGCTGTTGTTGTACCTTTTTAAATTCAGCTAAATTAAACTTTCTTTCTTCTCTGTTTTGGCCTGTTGTCCAAGTTCTTGGCTCCTGAAAACTAAGCTTTCTGGAACCAGCGTCCAGAGCGTATAAATCTTAAACCTCTGTCATCCCATTTTAGTGTTGATGAGGAAAATTGAGCTTTTCGGTAAATGACAATATGAGCCAGCTCAGCCACTTTAGAGGCTGCGTTGAAGTAAAAAGACAACTTCTGCGATCTCTCATTTCACTGCGGCCGATCATGTAATGCAGGGAGCAGATGTGTCGTGTGAAGAAATAACATTTTACACACATGAACCGCTATTTATGAAAATGGAACGCATGCTCAGTTTTCTGGAGCGATCGCAGGGTCAGATATGGTGGAGAGATGGAAAAATTAGGGCGAGAGATGGAATCTAAGGATAAGACGTTTGGTTAGGTTGTTAGCCAATTTCTCGGTGTGTGTGTGTGTGTGTGTGTTTTTCCTTTGGCATTGTTGGAGAATATTGCTGATATGAAGTTAGAAATTGAAAATGACTATAGTGGATGAGAGGGATTGACATGCAACCATATATGTGTGGTTTTATGAATTTAAATTTCTTGTTTTATGTTGGTTAATTTAAAACTTTGCCACCTTTCCTGTTTCTTTAGCTTTTCTTTGTGGACATAGGCTTGATGAAAACAGCCTTTTCACACATACAAAGCATTTTAAGTTTTGGTTGGTTTAGTGTGAACATAGTCATAGAATTAACACCAACAGCCAAATGAGAATCACACACATATATATATTCATGCATAAAAGCACATACTTTTTCAATTATGGCCCACCAGAATATTGTAGCCGACATTGTTCTTTGCAAACTGTCACACTCGTAAAAATAATATAAGCCCCATTTCCCACACACACACACCATCTTCCCATAATGATGAAGTTGGGCCATTTTGCTATTCTGGGCTCCTGTTTTTATTTGTTTCTGTCATGGAGGCAGCTCTGTGGAGTACTTAGAGTTGGGAATGTAAGAATAATGAGGCAGGCCTGTAAATAATGAAACAAAGGATGTAGTGCATCAATTAAGAACCATTTACTGCCTCGCATCCGTCTCATCTCATGTACGCGTGTGTGTTTTTCCAGTTCGTGCTTGTGCGCGATTTTTTTTTTTTTTTTTTTCCCCCACGAACTCGTCCCCGCGTGCTGCACATGTCCTTCGGAAAACACATTAATCAAATTGTGAAACGTCACAGTCTCCTCTGATATGAAAATGAGCTGCCCGGAACATTGAGGACATTGTCGCCATAATTGCTCTTTGACAGCTGCACACGCGCACACGTACACATATAATCTTTAATTGCCTCCAAAATGTTTATGTCAAGATGGCATTGCTAAGATAATGGCTTGGGACTGCCTGGCCCACACTAATGGCATTTCTGTATTTAGCGCTTCACATCGGCAAAGAAATCGACAGAGCCCATCTGATATTTAGTGGCGTGCAAAGGCTGCTATTGTTGGGGTAATATTCTGCTGCTGGATGCCGGCCAATTCATTAAAAAACTTATCGCACCAGAAGGAAATCTAGAGCACAGTGAGGCATAGCAGGGAGATTTTAATAAATATAGCTAATGTGACATTTTCAATACCCTGCTCCTCTGTTTACATGGTGGAATTTCATCCTTCGTGACGCTGCAGCGCCAGATTGTTCGCAGCCATTTTCCCCCCTATATTTGTTACTTACATTCCAGACTTCATTAAATCCAGACTTCTTTTTATGATCATTACAAAGACGGTGATAAAAAATTAAACAGTGCTGTTTTGTTATTCATGGAGTGAATACTTGTGGGTATGTCACTGGAAACAACAGCCCCGGATCAGATCGTGTCCAAGTTGTGCAAACACATAAATATAATAAATCATCTCATTTTATTGCATGAGAAATAGATTAACTCTGTGAGAGCTGTTCAGTTTGACGATTTCATCATTCATCATTCTCACAGGACGATTGATCAAAAAATATGCATATGCTTCAATGCAATACAATGACTTTACTGTCTCGTCAACAAGGAGGCGCCAACATCTGTTCTGTGGGTGAACTGTGGGTCAGTTGCTTCCATAAGCTTTAAAGCTGCAGTGATCAATATTTTTATGTTAGCGACGGATCAAATGTGTAATGTGAAATGGCGACAAACCCGCAGAGGATTAACACCCTCAGTTCGCCTGAGCTTTTCAGCCTCTGTTAGCTCATTGTTTTGGTTGTTTTTCGAGCAAAAAGTCCACTTTTATTTCCAGCCACAGACGAACGACGAGCAAGCTCTGATAAACCCACTAAAAGCTGCCAACTAACTACTGAACATAGTGAGAATTTAGTAGCCAAATAGACAGATATTTTTCTTTGTTGGTGCCAGCTGCAACCATCTAGAAACATTACATTCATTAAAGAGTACACTAGGCTGAAATGTGTTTTAGTGCCCTCTTGGGTTCAAGCCTTTCGCATCTTTTAGGGCCTTTTAGGAAGTGGTGCATCTGTAACCACAGCCAGCGATGATGTCACAGCGTACTGACATACCCTGGAGTGGAAACAGGATTTTTAGCTGCTTTTAGTTGCTCTTTAAAAGCATGAATATATTCTGCCCACACAGGTGTTTGTTTCGACCTCTTTTTTAGGACTGCTTGATTTTTTTAGTTAAGCCTGAACTTTCACCTTGATCTTTTCAGTGCATGAATTTTGGTGACCTCACCTCATCACCTGCATCACTCAACCTGGAGCAGCAGAGGTCGGATCAGCCAGAATGCAGTAAGTGAAAACACGGCCTTTAAATCGGTGGTTCAAACCAAATGTTATGAGCTGATAGTCTGCGTTTCCTTTTCATCAAACAGGAAACAGCTGGTTTAGGAGTCGACTGGCTGGGGGTCTCCATCAGTGAGGACCTTCAGTCTCCGTCAGAACTCTCAGGTACAGTCCGTTCCTCTGTTGGTGCACACGTCTCTCTGTTCTCTCTGTTTCACACCCAGCTCGCACACTAGCCACTTTTTTTTTTTTTTTTTTTTTTTGCACATCACGTTGTGTCACAACGGGAAAAAAAATTGACTGTAAGAAAGAAAAAAAGGATTCAATGCTTGCTCCAGCCTGTTTTTGCTTTTGTCACTGAAGAGTTTTTGCTTCGAATGGACAGCGAACAGACAAGCGACATGACTGATGAGCCGTTTTGACTGTGATCCCAGATATTCCCATAACCATCTCCAGACAACATGAAGAGCAATATGGCAACATGAGAGTTTTAAACAGCCCCTTGATCCATTTTTCTCTCTGTAGTTTTGTTTCATCTCACTCAGCTGTGTCTTCTTATTGAACTACCAAAGACACCTTCCATACATTTTATGTGAGATATTTTATAGCCTCCAATAAAGTTGATGTAAATGCACTTAATTTGCATTTTATTAGGAAAGTTAGAAAAGTCCTCTTAAAAACCTTTCACAAATGGATGGAAATATAGCGGCATTCTCTCGCAGACTTGCCAACTCTCTTCTTTCTCTCCCAGACTCTCCATCACACACAGACACACACACACAGACACACACACACACTCACACACACACACTCCTGATCGAGCGGCTGCAGTAGTGATGACCTTGCTATCGTTTACAGCAGCTGCCAGCCCATTGTGTTCTGTGGATCAGCTCAGTTACCCTCCTCACCACCACCACCACACACACACGCACACACACATACACATACACATAAATGCTGCAAATGGCATCCCAGTTTTAGCCTTCCTCTCCAACCTCTGCCTAATTATCATAGTACTGAAGCCGTCATAAGAAGCCTATTGTGGCTGCATGGAAGCAAGTCTCTTCACAAAACCTCTGAGAGATTGACATTTACTAAGTTGGAAACTTGCGCCTGGATTTTCTATCACAGTCGCAGAGAGCAGAAAAGACTGGTATAATGTGGGATGGGAGGCTGTGGACTGCGATGCATTCGTCTCTCTCTCCCATATCTGGGTTGCAGAATAACAAGTAAATGATTTATGAACGTGAGCACTTTCCCACAGCGGCTGAGGATTTGAAGTGGAAGCAAAATGACAACGGGCTCAGGCGGATTGTTGTATTTACTCAGCAGGAATTGAGAATGTAAACTGAAACTGGCCCGTTGTAATGACAGGTTTGTCGTTGTCATTTACTTTTTCATAGCATGGATATTAAAAACCTTGTAATTACAATCAGTTACTAAGTACAATAACTGTGCAGGGATTTGTCTCGATGACAATGCAGAAAAAGGCTTGGCAGCATACTTAGCATAACAAAACACAAATAGACGAGATGCATCTATGATTACAAACTACAGCCGCATATCAAACCTTCCCTTTGTAAATCAAATAAATGGAAAGATGCTGCAACTAAGATACAGAAATCAAATAGAAATGACGCTGTTCTCATTAAGATTCTAAATGGCTGTACATTTTAGTTCAGTAAATGAAATGATTCAATCAAAACTTTACTCTTAGTCTTGTTGCAACTTTCTGCTGTCTTTGACTCCCCTGACCACAAAATACTACAAGGCAGACTGGAAAACAGGGTTTGGGCCACACTCTGTGACGAGAATCACTGTTTTGTTCAGCAGTAATTTACCAAAACAAACCAACGTGACATGCGGAGTTCCACAAAGCTCAGTCTATGGTCCTCGTCTATTTAACCTTTACATGCTTCTAGACGAGACCCAAATGTATGTTGGACCATATATTTGATGTATTTCTTATTTATTAATTCAAGTCTTGTATGTATACAAAGCACTTTGAATTACCTTTGTGTCCTTTATAAATATACTTGCTTTGCATTGTCTATAAATAGCAAAGTAGTGGCTCAGCCTAAAGCCATCTTCATACACTGTGTCTGATTGGTGGCTGTTTTCATGGAAGCTCCTTTGCCCCACTGCAAATGATGCATTTTACATTACATAGAAGAACTGTGTTGTTACTATGACTGACAATAACCACCATTGCTCAAAAGACACAGAAAAGTGAGAGCCGCCCACAAAAATCCAGAGTTTTTCAATAGAACATCCAAGGAGTTTGTGCTGCCCACACTGTTTGACTGACTGGTTATCTGTGGGAAGTGCAGAACAGAGACACATCCATAAGTTACAAAAAAAAAAAAAAAAAAAAAAAGGATGTCAAAGATGAATCCTGTTAGACACACCGCACAGTCCAAGACATAGTCCGGCCAATAGACTCAACACAACCATCGCTGCGTTGCTGTGTGGATTCCAGCAGCGTGGTGTCCAGCGCTTCCAGGTTTGAAGTTTGACTTGCTCGAATTGAAAGCACATTGACCTCGAACGGGGCACGCGATGCTGCAGCGCCGTGGTCGTTATTAATAATGAGCGTGACACACGAGGTGCTGGCTTGGAGGTTTTTCGACAAACAAGTTTGTGACCCCCCGAAAACAATTAGAGGCTATTGTCGTGACCTTTATATGGTAACCACCCTGGAACCTGGGATTGAAAATAATGAGTCTGGCTACAGTCATTACCTGCGGGGGAGGAGTGTGGGCTGGTGTGTGTGTGGCTGTCAGAGAGCAATTGGTTTACAAATACACTCAATATGGTTCGCAATTTGTATGTTGTGTGTGTGTGTGTGTGGCTTGCTGTCAAAAAGTTGCATTGACAGCCCGTACAGCATTGTTATGGACACCTACCTTTATGTGTGTGTTGTGGAGTCAGAGACTGATTTCCTGCACAAACGTATGTGTGCATGTGCAAATTTGAGTCTGCATCCAGTTTTTATATTTCTACAATTTATTGCAACTTCCCTCTAACTTGGCTAATGTCAGCGCGACACTCTGGCAGGAAGGAGCCAGCGTTCAGGCAGGCGACTGTGTTGCCGTCTGAAGATTTGGACAAACATTTATTCTGACATGTGGGCATCCAAGCCTCCTCTCTCTCTGGCTCTCGTCTTTCTCTGCCTCTTCCTATCAGCCCATTTCAAATTCAATCGGCTCGACACGCTCAGCTGCCTGAAAGTTAAGGACAATGTTGCCGATGCATCAGTGTAATAGAACGACATCTCTCTCTCTCTCTCTCTTTCCTGGTTGTGTGTTTACAGTGTGCTTTCCATCTACAGAGCAGGCTAGTAGCGCTTTGTTGTGCCTCTCTGGCCCCCTTCCTCATTTGCCTTTGACAACACTGATAATCACCCAACAAGATCCCCCATTCAATCCCCCACCTCCACACACACACACACACACACACACACACTACACTACCAAACATTTCCAGATGCTCAGAAGCACATTCACATGCACAAAACCCTCCACACACAAATAAAATCATGCACAGACACACACAAACATACACACACACATACACTAGGTGCCAACCATTGCCATAGCAACTCCAATCAGCAAAGGCTCCCTTTCCCCTATTACAGCAGAGATATGACAGTTTCTCTCTCCTTCTTCCTGCCCTGCTTGCATTATGATTTTTTTCTTCTCCTTCCTCCATCTTTCCTTGTGTCTTTTTCTTTATGTCTTATCACCCACCTCCCTTTTTTTCTTATCCCAGGCCCCTTCCTCATTCACACCCAGTGATACAGATCATCACCATATAGTCAAAAAACAATTTATATTCATTTCTGGTGTATTTCTGAAAAGGCCTGGGCCGGCATGATGGCACCTGCTGAGAAGAGTGACTGGTGGTGTTTTAGTGACAGCTTCAGTTCAGGCCAGATGTTGACAAGAGAAACAGACGTTTTTTCTGTCAGGCCTGATCCCACTTCTTGAAATCTGATCTTACATTTGTCTGGATTTTGATCGCACCTTAATTAATTCCCACGTTGAATACTGAGCTTTTATTCAACATGATAAACACACTCATCCATTATCTGTACCCACTTGTGCTGTGCAGGCTTGTTCAGGCTATTCCTGCACACACTGGGCAAGCGATGGGATGTGTTGGACGATTCCGCGCTTCATAATTTGCGTCCAGTGCCAACGCAGGAAGTAGTTTAGACGTAGCGAGGCTGCAAATACCGGTGTGAAGGTCAGGTTGGTGGACGGGCATGAAGCACGTCTGGCTGATATAGGATTCCAGTTTGCCTTCAGTCGCAGACCTGCAAATAAAACATTCACATTTTTATGAACCACAACATCTAACTTTAGTCTCTCAAGGAGACGTGGATGCAGCAGCTTATGCAATCCAATATAATAGCCTCGGCAAAGTTTATAATTCATGTTTAAGCTCTCTTAAAGAGCTAGAGAAGATCTTTCTGTAATGCTTCTCTTCTCTACAGGATGCAGCATTTGCAGTTGAGATATCTCTCAGCCCACTGGCTCGCCAGGTCCCGTTGCCTCCGAGCTCGCCACCTGCAGTGGACTGTTCTTCTGAAGCATAGACAATGGAGAGAAAACACCAAGATTTGTCCAACATCGGGTTCCCTTCTCTGGATGATGAAGCTCCCTGTCGGACGTCCCAACCTCTCAGCCTAATGGCTCATGAGATCCCACGCAGTGCATTCAAAAAGCGAGGTGATGTACTGTATATATCACTGTATTTCGGAATAGACTGTCTGCGTTTGATGGGCGATGCAGCCACATGATTGACAGCTTATTCGGTTTATATTGAGAGCTCTTTGCTTGTTGGCGGGTGACTTGGGGCGATTTTGACACGGTTTGACAAAATACAGGAGATGGATCTACACTTGGGAAATGATGTTTAATGGAGAGACAGGGGTAGGAGGGGAGTGAAGGTAGGGTGTTTACCATGTATCAATCAAAGTGATTGTCAGCGTTGTTTTGCGAGTTTAAAATTATTCTGAAATTACAATATAGAGCAGATTCCTTTCGACTCCAATCAAGCCCTGGTTTGGCTTTGTAGATTTGCACTGAAGCAAAGTCGGCCTTCTCTCCACTATTTGACTCCCCTCTCCTCACCCCTGATCACCCCCACCCCCCTCCTCTGACTGCCTGTTGAAAGGAGCATTTAGGGTCCATTCACATCAAAGACCTCCTTCAGACACTTAATGGCGCCATTGTTGTTTCCTCTTCAAAAGAGACAGAGGTGAGAGGTGGAGAAAGAGAGAGAAAGAGAAAGGAGGATAATGTTATTACATAACCGCCCCCTTATATCACTGTCCCTTTCACACACACACATACACACACACGCTGCAAGAGATAAAAAAGTCCTTTATTGAATCTTGATCAATCGTATTTTTAAAGCAGTTCAAATATTGAGCTAATTAGACGATACTTCCTCAACTTTTTCAAACATTCTCTTCACTCCAGTGACATTATCTTCTTCGGAGATGGCCGCTGGCTCAGCAGCTACTGAACCACATCTGACTCTCAACTGGGCTTGTAACTCTGAAACCGCACACTGTTCACTTACAGATGGTGTGCACACACGCGTGCACACATACACACACATGAGAGAAAGTGAAACTCAGCCAAACCAACAGTGATGCCTCCAACTCAAAAGTCTGTTACAGAATTAATCTCAAGAGTATCCAAAGTGAACAATGACACATATCAGGCTCCTCTCACGGGATTGGAAGTGTACAGCTTCTCACTAATGAGAATGTTAATAGGAAACTGTTGGCCTGCAATCAGACGGGAGGTGTTTAGGGGAAATTGATGATTTATAATAATTCAAATTAAACACCTGTTTTGAATATTTTTTGAATAAACTGTCTGATTTGCCTTGAATTGAGCTGCGTGACAGTGACACAGCTAAGAGTTGTTTCTCATCAAAAGGACTCAGGCAAAGCTTTTGTGTCGAGCGTTTCATTCAGAAAAATTGTAAGAATCACGCTCAATAAGGAGATGAGCTGTTAAAAGGCACCTTTTAGAGGAGTAGTAGTGGCAGTAAATAGCGGCGATGCAGATAAAAGCACATGAAGCACTCAACCTTGACTAACAGAAAATCAAACTCGACATCGCTCATTCTGACTCAAGCTCGTCTCTTTCAATAAGTCTTCTCTAAAGATCCACAAACTGAATACTAGGTCAGCCAATCAGGGAAGGCTGCCCGAGGAGACTTCATAATTTACTAATTAATTGATAATTCATTAAGAAATAAATACTATTATTTCGCTAGACTTTTGACCGCGGGGTAGATTCCCATTATGTCAGTTTTGCACCACAGGAGCTTTATTTTAATGTCTCCCCAGATTTGGCCCGGCTCAGAGTTCATTAATGCTATGAGATGCATGGATGTGTAATATACCAAAGTAGAACAGTCAAAACTATAAAAGAAGAACATCCAAACACTATCAACCATTGGATTCAGTTTGCTGCAGCAAAAGCTTGGTGAGATTGTTTTAGAGCGTCACTCACGGATTTGTGTAATATTGTTTGACTGAGTCATAATGAAAGCGTGAAAAATATTTTGTACTCATGATTCATCTGCTAATGTAACACTTGCTTTTTAAGTGATCTGCGAAAGGATTTTCATGATGCTTGACTGTACATCCAGACCGAGCTGGTGGTGAAGTGAAAACATGACACCAACTATATTATAGTTAGGCTATATTATTACATTGGGCTAACACAAAGGCAATAGGTTGAAGTTGCCATAAGTTTATACTCTGAATACACAATTAGTCAGTGTTTACTCGTCAATCTTGTAGCTAATCCAAGAAACTCCATTTGACCATGAAATGTGGGATCAATTTACAAAAAACAGGACTGAATAGTTGAATGCATGAATAATAAATGTGCTTAAATAAAATCATTGGTTTGACTACATTTATGCAGCCGGGTCCAAAAAGCAACGTTCATCATTAGATGGACAACAGCAATTTGCAATATGTAATATTTGATGCCAGGATATTTATTTAATACATGTAACAATAAAAAAGCAACACCCATTATTCATCTGTGATCCTTATTTTAGATGAGATTTGCACATCGTTTAAAGGAAGAATGGCAGGTTACACAGTTGAGCTCTCTTAATTATGTTTTATAATTAAAGGCTGTGGAGACAAAGTATTAAAGCAGACAAGGATTCTGCTAATCTGGTTACAAAAGAGCTTCACTTGTAAAGCGTTTTTTTATTATATAACAAACCCCACTTTAGAAATACAAGTCAGACATTTTCTTTTGACGCTTTCTGCCAATTCAAGGAAATGAAAGAGGAACTAAATTGAAAAGAGGATTCGAGTTTTAAAATATACTTTCATGAGCGCTACTTCTGTATGATATTTATATCATCTCAATGTGGGGACACTGGGCGACTGACTCTCAAGTGGTGTGTTGATTTCTAATGTACCTCAGTGAGGAGCCAAAAGCTTCTTATTATGAACATTTTCCATGATCTTCCAGCTCTGGGCTATATATTAATGTAACTTGCTTCAGACAGAAATTTAAAATACGCAACACCAAGAATCAGCTTATCTAGGTCAGAGCCAAACATGAGTCAAGTCTGGCTTGGCAGCGACAGCAGTCACATGTTTCATTCATCATCATGGTGGTAAACCCTCGACAGTTTCGCCTCACTGTGATTAATATGGTATAAAACCATAAGCATGTGGCTGCAGCCAGCGCACGAAGTTGCCTCATTTCAGTGTGAAGCACCAGGCCAGGTTTGGCTCCAAACTCGCTTCTGTCCAGTCTGTTAGTGTCACACTTTTCAGAGATATGAGATTTCTTGAAATGTTTCAGAGTTCTACTGGCATTAATCCTGACGTGGGTGGCGACTTAGGAAGATAAAGTCGCCGTCTCTCCGTGCCAACTATAAATTTCATGTCCTATCATTTTTCTTTTTGTGCAAGCAAAAATCAAACTTTCTTTCAAAGGTGAAATGAGTCTCAGCAGATTTTGCTTGTTGGTGAGATAAAAACTCTGTCGCCTGAATCTAACTTCAACAAGCTGGACTGGTCGAGCAACACGAGAAAGCTGTACAGAAAAGCTCAGAGCAGAATGTACTTCCTGAGGAGGCTGAGGGCTTTTAACATCTGCAGGAAGCTCCTGTGGATGTTTTACCAGTCTGTGGTGGCCAGCGTCCTGTCATATGCTGTGGTGTGCTGGGGAGGGAGCACAACAAAAGCAGAGCTTCTAACCAGCTCAGTGGTGGGGATGAAGCTGGACCCTCTGACAACAGTGGCAGAGAAGAGGACTGTGAACAAACTGCTGCTCATCCTGGACAATGCCAGTCACCCTCTGCACACTGTCACCAGCAGCCAGAGAAGCCTGTTCAGCGAGAGGCTGCTCCTCCTCTTTGTATTATATTATTATTATATTATATTACCTTAATGCACTATAACGTTAACCTTTAGCATTAACATATCCACTGCTGCTATTACTCTGTACACACTCAGGTATACAGACTCAATTTTCTGTTATCTCTACTGCCTAATTTATTGTATGATTGTTATTATTGTGTCTATTCTTAGATTTTCTGTTTTCTATTTTATATTCTACTTTATACTTTGCATTCTAAACAGTGCAATATATGAGGAACGATGAAGATGTTAATTTCCCGGAGTGAACCTCCCAAAGGGATTTATAAAGTACTCTGTCTGACTGTCTGTCTGTCTGTCTGTCTGTAACTTGTGTTCAAATGTAGAGAGAAAAAGATCAAGTCAGAAAGAAGGATTTGATTTTGTCCTGCTCCAACAGGCCCTAGGTCAATGACCAGTGAGTGAGTCGACACACAAGTTTCTTTAACTAAGCAGCTAATTAGACTGAATTCTCCTGATTGAGAAACCTTTTCTCCAAAATTCAGACTTGCTCAGACCCAGATCTTGAGAGCCGCTGCAGCACCAAGGACGACCCCTCACTTGTCCACTCACATGAATTCAGTTTTAAGGCTTTGGCTGTTTTATCCCATTTATTTTCAATATGTGACCAGATGCCGTCTCCAGCCACAACTGTGAAGGTAAGAAGATAAATTAATTTGACTGGCTTGTTTTTTTGGCACATATTCTGTTTGTCGCTGCGACTTAATTAGCCCACTGTTTGTTAATTAGCGACAGTGCAGTTTAAACACAGGCATGCAAACAGTATCTTCTAACACCTGGCTGTTGATGGCACGGGGACACAGACAAAAACAGACTGATGACCTGAAATGTGAACTTATCATTTAAGTAGAAAAATAACTTAAAGCTACTTTTTTTTGGCTTAAGCAGCAGGAACAAGCAGTGAACACAATCACATGTCACCTTTTAAGCCTGTTCACATGAGGCTGTAGTCTCAGATCACCACGAGATGACAACAGCTATTTGTGAGTGAATGCATTAAAGCAAACTTAGTTAGCCTGAATTGTTAATGGTTGATTTTAAGCTGCAATTTCCTGTTGTCTGTTTCTCCCGATCCTGACCTGAGATCAGGCTTCAGAACCTGACAAGCTCACCCGGTTCAGACAAGAGTCAGAAGTCAGCCATGTGTTTGCATGTGTTTGTTTTGCGATGTGCAGTGAAGTGAGGATCACTGATGAAACGTGTTTGCATAGCGTCCTGGGACCAGAAGAGGAAAAGTGGAAAACAGGTGTTCAAAAAATTTTCAAATGTATTCAATGATGGAGGATAAACTTCTTTGTGGTGTTTTGGCCCTGTCAGGCGCAGATCATCATCCATCTTTACTCCGGTTGAGCTTGGCTTCACCTGAGGTCAGGGCGTGTTCGATAACACCTTGCTATCTCCCTCTTATCGCTATCTAAATTACAACCGGCGTAGAGAGCTGCGAGAGCGCATACCAAACACACCCATGTCGCCCCTTCCCTCCCGCTGCTGCAGTGAGAGCCGAGACTCAGCCAAGCTTGATAAACACTGACAGTTGAGGCGAGGTATTTCCATGACTGACGGTTATTGACTCGGCGATATGGTGATTTGTTTCAGCGCTGCGGCACAATTGATTAGCCATAAGGAAACTCAGGAGACGTTATTGGATTACTATTCAGAAAGATTGAGTGTCAGTCTCCATCGGATATAATATCTCATCCATCTCTCTTTCTCTCTCTGTATTTCTCTCTTCAGAATATATTAGTCATTTTCAATAATAGCAGGCTGATATGGAGGCGTCTCCTGTCCTCCATTTGATATCCTATATCCATGGCTAAATAATGATGGATCCTTGGGCTTGTCTTGTTCACCCATCGGCCTGTTCCTTCTTCCTCCATGTCCATTTCTTTTTTTAATGTCTGTCTGTCTTGTTTGAGTCTCTCGTAATTAAGGGAGCACTTCACAGGTTTCACACAAGTAGATCAATTTACTCTCCAGGAGTCTATGACTCCGCTTGTGAGTGGCATATTGTCGTCTATGACTTTGAAGGGAGATTTTTGAAGAAAGAAATTAGAGAGAGAGAGAGTGTGGAGTTTAAAAGAAAGGGACATTCACCTGTATAAAGAATACTGAGTCGAGACCCATTTTAGAGCATTGACTAAGATTCAGACCCCTGCTGCTGTGATTTTGACTATTCTCATTCGAATGTATCTCTTGCAAGTCACTTTTTGGAAGTGCTGCACTAAATTGTTTTACCCCAGGTTTTGCATATAATATAAGCATTTCGCATATGACATACACCTTTTTAAAGACAAATACTGAGAATAATATTTAGTCTGAACAGTTTTTTGAACAATGGGTCCTCTCTTTGTGATATTCCACAAACCATTGCTAAGTATTTCCTGTACACTTCAATTCAGAGACACTCCCAGTTATAGCTGTCAGTGTCCATGATTGTTTTTACATTTGGCTTTGTTGAGTCAAAAGTTCCAAGACCAGTATCAGTATCAACCCCTCTTTGCTCAATTGCATATTCATGCTGATATGATCTGTTTTTTTAACGAATATACAATCGAATAACGTTAAGTTTTTCATGCTGACAATGAAAATGAAAATATGAAAGTGTGGCATGAGATGATTTTTACAATCTTAAAGCAACTGAATGAGAAATAAGAAGTAAACTGTATATTCTAAAGGAGTAAAGTGCCACTTTTCATATGTGGTTCTACAAATACCAGCTTGTGTCTGTGTCTCTCTTTTGCCCCTATTTCCCTGAATCCCATCTCAAGGAGACAAAGATACGGCCCATATTGCATCCACTGGTGCATATCAAGGTCAATCAGTGGCAAAGGGATGCACAATGAAGCAAATGTCATTTAAAACCGTGTGTGTCTGTGTGTGTGTGTGTG
Organism: Centropyge bicolor; assembly: GCA_037975185.1. Lineage (NCBI taxonomy): Eukaryota > Metazoa > Chordata > Actinopteri > Pomacanthidae > Centropyge > Centropyge bicolor. Next base: position 743,048 of record JBBMOC010000049.1, on the reverse strand, counting down.
TGAGGTGACACGGGGCATTCACTTACACGACTGACACAGATGTTACCTTTGTGGTCTGAAGGCTGTAAGTCAATTAGGTTTGGCTAATGGGGCCGAGCGCTTAGCCGCCTCCGACATGCACACGGACACACACACGCACACACGATATTGATAAGATTACCATGGTAATGTGAATGCACCATGGTTAAACCACATTAAGGGAGCCGCCTTTCTCAAAGATCCTTGCTTTTTTTTTTTTTTTTTTTTTTAAATTGTCAGCCATCTTATCCTAAGTGGCCGCCTCCGCCGCTCTCTACCTCTTTCTGTTAATGGGACTTTTCTTCTTTTCTGTGCCCTTCGCTCCCTCTTCCTTCATCCTCTTCCTCCCACAGCAGACGCACAGCCAATCTCAAAACTTCCTTCCTCGACCCATCTGTCTCCCCATGTCTGCCTTTCTCTCCATCTTTATCTTTCTCTATTTACGCCAATGACTCAGCGGCATCATTTTCCTCCAGAAGCACATAAGAAATATTTAAAATCCAACACTTTGCATAGTCAGACTCCAGCTTTCTCTCTTTCCTCTTCTCCCCATCCAACTGTTTCAACACTTCAGTTTGTTGACAGAGCAGACAGGAGAAAGTCGTGGATATATGCCGGGCGAAACAAAAGAGGAACAGCTTGTTACAGGCATGAAAAGTAAGATTATTGTTATTGTGAAAGAAGCTGGTTATATTCTATATTTCCTGATTGTCAGCAGATGTTGTGAAAACACCAAAACCAAGAATAAGCCGATCCTACTAACATTGCTTGTGTATCCAAAATCTGATATACTGGAGCTCATTCCTCTGGCGTCACAGAGCTGCACTGTTGTCCGGAAACTATTAAAGATGAGCTGCACTGTGGCAGTGGCTCACATACTCCTTCAGCAGAACGAACATAGACACTGGAGTTTATTTTTGAATTAATCCCACATGCACAGTCCTGTCGCCGTAAATACTTACTGGAGCGTCAAATGTGCGTTAATCCGCCGCTGAAAATAGTCCCCAATAAATGCATTGTTTACTCCTGTTTGAGTCATGCTGAAAAACATATATCATGCCTGGCAGTTTTTGGAAATGATGGGACTGAATGCTGCAGACAGAGTAGGGAAATTAATAGCACTGAGAGATTATGGGTCATGCATGTTTAACATTAGAGAAGCACGTGAGCAAATTTGCATCATGAGTTCAACTTTGGTGAAATTTGACAGGATATTTCAGCAGGAGGTGTGACCATACCCTAATGTATCCTTGACTTTGGCCTAACCCTAAATGCCAATTGATGACAGTAAGGAAAATATATAATTATTAAGAGTAATACTTCTTGCAGAAAAGATAAGATTGAATTTTATTAATCCTGAAGGAAATTCTTGTGTCAGATTACTCCATAAATTACAGTAGCAAGAATACAAAAATGCAAAGATAGAGCATGAAATACACAATGCAAAGTGTCTGAGGAGTATAACTTCAGAGAACCAGTACCTAATTGAACAACAACAGAAGTAGTATAAGTACAAAGTAGTGATGGCAGTAAATATTAGCAATGGTATTGAGAGGTGATCCAGATAATGAATGTAAAGATAGCACTTGATGTTATACACATTTGTTCATGATAAGAAGATATTGCACATGGTATTTGAAGATGACATTATACGTAATAGCAACACATCACACTGAAGGTGTTGCACATGATAATGAACCTAATATTGCACATGGTAGTGAACCTAATTTAGCTTGTGATGATTCGAAGTAAGATAAGATAGACAAGATAAGATATACATTTAGTCTATGAACAGTATAGAGTAGAAAGGTAAATATATATGACAATTACCAATAGATGATGTAATATTACAGCATGTCTTTAGTCACAGTTACAGCACGCATACATAATGTTTAAGTGCCTGACTTCATACGATAAAGATTCTTCTTATTCAGCCTCACATTGTGGTAGCAGCAGACAAAACTGTAGCTCCTAACCATGCAGCACTTTTATCTCCCCCCAACCCAAAAAAAACCTCTCTCTCTCTCTCTCATTAGCATGCACTTGTCCTCCAGTGTTTTCTCTCCCCGGTTTGTCAAGCGCTGATCTTTCCTTCAGAGGCCGAGTGATAAAGGCCCCGCAGAGTAAACAAGGCGTGGAGAATGGCCTCTTGTCTTTTTATTATAGCCTCCTAATGCAGCAGTCCTTCCTGCCGTGATGGAGCAGGGTTGGAACCTACAAACACCGTGTGAGGGGCACGCTCACAGGAGATGTACAAATTTGCATGCACAAATACACACTCAAGTGCACTTTTTCTGATCTCAACAACAGTCTTTATGTCAAGCAGCGGCGATAAGGCATAAAAAGATTAGCCGGGAAAATCTGAATCGAAGTTTTTATGCAATTGTATTTCCATTGTTCAGTGAAAAGTGCTCAACATGTCAGGTATTGTATTGCTGTCTGGAAAATATGTGTAGTAAGCCCCCCTCTCTGTGTGTGTCTCTCTCTCTCTGGTCTCCAGACTAAAAGGAGGGGTGGGGGTTTTGGAGGGAACGGGGTGGCGAAGGTCACTTTGATGTGACTATAAAGACACACAGCAGGCCGGTGGAAAGAGATGAAAGAGACGGAGCAGAAGTAAAATAGATCCTGGTGGAAAAGCAAAGGAAGAGGAGATGCATTCTCTCTTCTCCTGTGCAACACACACAGGATAATGATGCTGTATCATAAACAAGAGGTGGCCGGGGAATAGAGCAGGCATCTTGCAATTAAAGTGAGCAAACAACATTTTTGAACCAAGCTGACAACAGCTATGGGGTAGATGCGCGGCACTGTGGCCATCTTGCATGTGAAGCAAGCGACTCTCACATCTGAAGCAGATTAATAAATTACCATTCATCAAAATGGGGCATTTGGCAAGTGCTGATCATCCACTGTGACTTATTTACTGAATGATTAATAAATTCTGCCTCATTTTGTCTGCACTCCGAGATGCTTTGGAGATGCCACGATTAAGCAAATTAGATGGTGTCTAGATAGCTGTCACAAGTGCCTGCATGCTGATCTTAATATCTTAATCATTTTAATGCATAATCTAACATCAGGTTTGTTTATATTTACTCTATGTTCCTAAAGGTTGCCTGGAGCCTGGTTTCCTCTCCACCTTGGCTCGATGCAGTTGCCTGCCCCCATTAGGCTTAGTCGTGTACTGCAGAAGAAAAGAACAAGCTGTGAGTAGTCTCTGGATATGACTCTGCACTCCAGTCAGTGTTCTGTCATCTGGTGCGTCTGAATGTGTGATGATGTTGGCAACCACAAAATGTCACATTAGGTATGATCAAGGTTACACTGATGGACAAAAAAACCTGCAGAGCGAGATCATGAATCCTCACGTTTCTGGGCGTAAATCAAATTCTACTGAGTTCATACTTTGAGGTTATCTGTCTTTCTAACTGCAGCTGAAAGCGTTTTGATGATTGAGCTGTTTTTTGGCATTGGAGGCACATACAGAAGTACACATAGACACAGTGGGAGGAGGAGGAAGAGGAGGAGGAGTGGTAAGACAGCAGACAGACACTGAATGTTTTCATACAATCCCACCAACCAGCCAGCACAGTGAAGGCTAGATTATTGTATGCAGCGCAGTAGGTTGAAGTGTGTGTGTAATTATTACCCTGGCCAGGGCATGCCCATAGCCTGGGTGGCCCATCAGGAATTCGACAGTGGCAGCGAGGCCAGAAATAGCACAAGATGTGAGAGATTTGTGATTTGTGCCTCCTGGTGAAGAAGGAGGAGAGCCTTCTCGCTGGAGGAGCTGGTGTGGGAATATTTGAAGATATCGCAGGACGGACAAGGGTGTGTGTGTGTGTGTGTGTGTGTGTGTGTGTGTGTGTGTGTGTGTGTGTGTGTGTGTGAGTGCAAGTGAGCTTAGAAGATAAAGATCAGATGACTTTTAATGATCCCAAGGAGAAATCGGGTCGCAGCAAAGATTCATTGTTTTAATACATTTTAATTCATTTTAATACAGAGCTCCTATAGACTTGGAATTTGCCCCACCTCCAACCTGTGCATCAGCATGTGTGTGTGTGCATCAGTTCTTATCTTTTCATTATGCATACACCATCCCTGAAATGGTTGGAAGGCTCTGAGGTTGATAGCTGTGGTGTCACTCCAATGAATACCAAAGGGAATCCCACGTTGACCCTCCATTCTTGATGTGCTTACAATGCCCATAGCCCCTCCCACACACGCACATTGGAGATGCTGATAGGGTCAAGCCAAGGCTATCTCTTCCTTATCTCTCCCACCTTTAGATCTAAAGCCACGTCTGTCGGTGACGAGGAGAAGAGAGCTGAAGGCCTCCACCAGGATCACAAAAAGACTACCAGACTTTCACACACTTTCCTCCTTGAACCTACTGGCGAAACGCACCGATGAGAGAGAGAGAGGAGGAGGCGTAGAGAGAGCGAAAGAGGTAGAGGTGTGTGTGTGTGTGTGTGTGTGCCAAAGACGAGGGGAGAGAAAGAGAAAGAGAGGGAGAGTTATCAGTCATGCTGTCAGTCTCCGGGGCAGGTTGTGATAAGAGAGGCAGTATGGCAGCAGTTGGTATCTATCTCTCCCTCTCTGTCTCTCCCTCACACACACACACACACACACACACATAAAGGGGGGAGAAAGACCCTGTTGTGTTCCCCTCTACCACCCATGAGTGAACACAGCGCAGGTGTGCTGAGGTGAGGAGTTGGACTGTATGGCAGCCATTTGTCGACTGTATTCTGGGGCAGAGGAATGACAGAGGGAATACAGATGGTGAGACCTGGGGGGGAAAATAGAGTCGGAAAAAGGGGGTGCACATATTGCAGCTGCAGGTTAAGAGTTTGATTTCAGTGGCGCGGTACTTAAACAGCCCCTGTCACCGAGACATGCAGTGTCTTGTGGCTTTTTTAAGCTGGTGGCTTGCACTATAGCATGCCATGTGCTTGCAAGGAGTTTTAGTCATATGCAGCATATCACCTTCATCACTCTATGATAAATGCTGCTCTCTGTTGCAGCTTATTTTATTTAAATAGAAGAAGCACCGGGGAGTCTGCGCGAGTTGTGATATGCAACATGCCCGAATATGAGTCACCGACAGAAACTCATATTTCAGCCACAGAAAATTTAAAAAAAAGAGCGTCAGACATAGTTTGATTGACAGATGGTCTTTGGGAAATGCAGTTCAACATGTAGCATGTTGCCAAAACACAAATGCCAAAACGTATAGGGCTGAGAATTGTATATAGGCAGGCTGCAGTATATGTATTCCCCAGTGGGATAAATACAAACACATTCCACCCACAACATTCCCTCTGTATCTCTGTCTCTCTCAGGTTCTCCTGTGGACTGTCGCCCTCCATTAGCCATGCATTGACCCAATATTTTGGGGGTTGAAAGCCAACGGTGGGGGCAGAGATGTTGACAAATGGGAGAGAGGAGTATCAAATGACCCCTGGGGAGTGGGAGGGAGGGAGGGAAGGAGGAGGGGGGGCAGAGCAGAAAGTGACCCAGTGTTGCTTGAAGGTGGCTGTTTACTGTTTTATCTCTCTTTCTTTATCTCACTTTGTGAAAGGGTCAATGTGGGGGTTAAGCAAAGATCAGCCCCCACTCATCGAAGCGACTTTAATCAATGCTGTCTCATCGATAAATATACTGTAGCATAAGAACAGTGCAGAAACTTTTAAGCATAAACAAGTCCACAATATAGCACGTGGCAAACTGGTTTATGCCAGCATGTACCCCCCCCCCCCCCACACCTCGCCCCAGAGGCTCAGATTAGCCAATCACGGTGACGTCTGACAGCCGCCGCGCCCTCGAGCCAGAGGTGGGCTTAAAAATGACTGACAGGCTGTAAGAAAGCTGCAAGTCGATGGCATCTAGTCAACCTGGGGGGCGTGGAGCAGCAGGGGATGGCGGGTGACTGAGGTGACAGACAGACAGTGACACTCAGACCTGTCATACAACCTTCTGTCAAGGGCATCGGGGTCTTTTGTTGACATTGTTTACAACTCATGACGGTCATGATCCAAGGAGAATAAGGCACGATGAAGACTGTAAAGGCGTCATCTTCCTCTACCTCAGCTCGACGAGGCGTCAGCACTCCTTTTAAAAAAAAACTCGCACCTATACACATGTGAGCTCAAAGGTCCTGCAGGAAGGTGTCTCGTATGTTACATTGCTCCATAAAGTTCCCCATGTGTCCTGACCTTTAGGAATGCACCTAGCCGTTCCAAATAAAGATGCCAGCGAGGCTACATACTGTACCTCATTACACAGCCAGGCCTCAGCCAATCCATTACATTACACAGTAACACAAGCCATAGGCAGGGCACATGGGCTGGACGCTGCAGAGGCCTTTCTCAGCAGATTATTTTGGGCTCACTACTGTGTCATTACAGGGCCTCCCGCTCTGTATTTAGGCCCTGTTGATTGTAGGCCTGAGATTGGGCAGGGCCGAGGTGGGCTCTCCCCTCTGTTGAGTCGAGGGCTTTGACATTGGCTCGCTCGTTTTGATGTGTTTGTGGTGAGAGGCGGCCATGCGCCTGTTTGCTGTGCTTCTACCACCACCTACCCCCCCACCCACCCCAGTCAGACACTCTCTCACTCCTCCCTGCCTCACTCTTTCTGGGATTTTTTTAAAATTCTCATCTCCTCTGTCTCTCTGTTCCTTTGAAAACAGCCCTAGGAGAAGTTCTGCACCCTGGTTTACCATTACAATATGTCTTATCTGGGCCTTATCTGTGGAGGAGTTCATATCTGTGGTATCTTCTGAAGGGGCGTGTGTGTGTGTGTGTGTGTGAGAGAGAGAGAGAGAGAGAGAGAGAGAGAGAGAGAGAGAGAGAGGGGTGAAAGCAAGAGAGAAAGAGAGAGACACACTCTCTCTCTCCCCCTCCCTATAATCAGCCACCGACGGGAGGGGGCGGAGCCGAGGCGCCGTGACTGTAACGCGATAGCTGCTCGGCTCAAAAGCGCGATCACTCACACACACACTCCACACACACCTCCCAGACGCGCACACGGGACACACGCCGGTGTCGGAGCGGAGCAGAGAGGGAACCGCTGCCGGAGAGAGGAGAGAGGACGCGGAGAGAGAAGAGGTGGCGCAGGAGCGTCTTTTCTGTTTTGGAGACGGGAGCGCACCACTTTTTTTCTCATTTATTATTCTCTGACTTTTACCAAAAAAGGCAGCTTCTGACACTTAAGGCTTCCAGGGCTTGTTTTGTTTAAGAGCTCTTGCTGTGGACTTGCAGCCGCTGCAGGAGAGCCCGAGCCTCGTGTGCGTAAAAGCCGCGCGGACGCACGGAGGCAGATCCGGCCGGTGGGAGCTTCTCGCTGGAGCCCGGAGCCGCTGCGTTCACCTCCGGAGCCCACATATCAGCCTCGAGCCTCCCAGCTGAGCAGCGCACCCACTGCTGATCCTGGAGTTTGTTTGTGCGCTGATTTTTGGATGAGCTTTGGCACCGCAGATGGACACATTTAAAAGGCTGAATTTCTTTAATGACACATAGTTGGAACATCACCAATGGTTAAATAAACGCAGTGGGATTATTCCTGAAAGGGTCTAGTTTTGAGTATTTTGCTGGATTTTTATTTTCTTTTTTTGGAGCATCTATATCCAACGAGGTGGAAACACAAACTTCCAAGCTCTCCACGAGTTTCTTCGTCATCCAAGATGGATTTTGTGGCCTCGCTGATTGGATTTTTAATGGCAATGTGTCACCTGGCGTTGAGAGTCAGAGGAGAAGATGGTGAGTTTTTTTGGGGGGGGATCACTTCTTTTGATTTTGACGCACGCCTGGTCCTTCTCAACCAAAACAAAAAATACTACTCTGAATCACAGAAGCGTGAAAGTATCTAAATGTGCATACATTAGAATTATTTACATTTAAAAACATGTTTTTCAAGAGTCATGTGTTTCATGTTATTTCAATACACAAGCGCTTGGCAAGAGAAAACCATTGTGTGATTACTAGATCCATGTGTCTCTTGGATAATCCCCTAAAAAGCAAATGATGTGGGAGAAATGTGTGTGTGTGTGTGTTTGTGTGTGTGTGTGTGTGTGTGTGTGTGTGTGTGTTTGCATGTATATAATCATAATTACAGTCCCATATATATTATATATCATAACCATAGTCAAAGTCATCACCATGATGGCTTTTTCAAATTTAAACCAGTGACTAATTCAGCCCTCTGCCAACAGCTGTTACACATTTAAAGCTAAAGAACTTGGATGCTCTCATCAAATATTTACAGGATCAGGAACAGTTATCTGTCCCAGCTACAGCAGACTGAGAGATGCTCCCATCAGCCCACTGGACTGTGAATGAGCTGATTATATGCATGAGGCTTTTTGAAAATTCACACACATTGTTTACCCCGAGTTTGTTGTTTTTCCTTTGATTTAATTATTCATCAAGGGAAATAAACAAACCCGGGTCTAATTAAAGTGCTATTTCACATCAGGGGTGAAAACAGGTTTGAGGCACATTCAGGCTGGGCTCTAACCTGTCCGGGAATCCGTGCGTTAAAGCCCCGCTGTCATTGTAGGAGCTGGCTAATATGAGAGCAATTACCACCATTATGCTCATTATCTTCATCACCACGAGTCTCTGCTCCATCTCCTCCTCCTCCTCAGTGCGGGGTGAAGGCAGGACTGCCGGTGGCCGCGCGCCGGCTGCTCCAGGCGGCGGCGCACCGTCACCTCCGCGCACTCTCCGCAATCAAATCACAATAAACTGGGAGATTATTGCACAGGGTGAGCAGCAGAGCAGCATCCCCGCGGCTGGGAGGGAGGGAGGGCCTCGCTTTAAGGCACCCAGGCTGGGCGAACTCGTGCCATAAAGCGCGGAACTGTGGCAAATGGTGCCATATTTTGATGTAGTCCTGAGAGCTCGAGCTCACTCAGAAGCCTCATTAAATGTGGATTTAACATCAGGGAGCACAGCCTCCCGTCTGGTGACTTGCAAAGAGACGATCAAATAATAATAATGGTTGTGGCTTTATTATGTCAGCAGAATTGCGCATGATGTGCACAGGTTTGGAGAGCTCGCGGTGTGCTCACCATACACAGAAGTGACGCCACTGGTGGGTTGACACATGGCCTCTTGCTCACTCATGCTTGTAAGACACCCACTCTAGCATTCGTGTTGCTTTCACGGCGCGTTGACTCCCGGTGTCACCGTTTTATGTTTGACGTGGATGTGCGTTTTTGCGCGCCGGGTGCCATTTTTACGCACAGAGGCAAAATGACAATAGCGTTTGTATTTGTGCATGTGGCGCGTCTGTGGCACTTAATCAAGCCCATTCACACCTTTTACTTCATGAAATATATTCTATTATAATACCTCGAGTGTTCTGAATAAGGTGCAGATTTTGTGCCATCTGTATAGTAGTCTACATGTGGCTGGAGAGCTGTGGCTCCTTCAACAGGAGTAGGCGGGCGACGAGCTGTTCATGATGACTGCTGAGCCTTTTACAACACCACCCACTGGTCCTCCTCAAAAGGAAGCCAAGCTCTGCTCACTTCCTATGGGATCTTCCTCTTGTTTAGGCTACTTGTTTTAAATAGGACAGTCGTCCCAGCCATCCCTCTGAATTTCTGTGTGTGCATGTGTGTTTTACTGGCTACCCCTTGATCAGAGACAGATGTGGGCCTCTTGGCAGCCATCAGGCAAGCAAGAAGCTAGATTCCCCCCCCCCCCCCCCCTCCTCTCTCTCTCTCTCTCTCTCTCTCTCTCTCTCTCTCTCTCTTTCCCCTGCCAAGACACTGCACCGCATGTCCCTGCCTCCATGCTCCCCTCAAGAGCCACATTACACACAGATGCCAGAGGAAAAGACAACAGAACGGGGGACAGAAACAGGGAGGTTCAGAGAGAGAGAGAGAGAGAGAGAGATGTGAGGGGACAGAAAGACAGCGCCTGCAGAGAAGAATGGGAGGCAGATGCAGAGCCACTCGAGGCAGGGAGAAGTGAGCGTGGACAGCCACCAGGCTGTAACGTGAAGGAACAGAAAGGAACAAGGAAGACTTGGAGGATGGGGGGGGGGGGGGTGCGTGCGTGTGCATCAAACAGTGTGAGAGGAAAGGGCAACATCAAAGCATGCCAGGGTCACAGAGTTAAAATGGCACCGGACTTAGAGGGAACAGATCGCATTAAGGGTTTATGAAGTGACACTATCATCTGGGGTGACACAGCTAAAGTGGGGCGAAATCACAGCCAGAGCTCTGCGGGGAAGGTTGGAAATAAAAGAAGCGAAGTGTGTCTACCAAAAAAAAAACTCTGTCACAAAATGATGCTCCCATGAAAGTTAAGCACATTGGAGTCACATTAAAGGTTTCCAAAGAGTTTCTGTATTTGATGATAGACTCCGTCTGCTTTTAGCAACTTGATACTTTTCCAGCAGCCAAAGCTTTCTCTTAAAATATAATGCTCTTGGAACAAAATGATGCACGTCCGAGGCGTTTGAGCAGAAATATGCAGAACTTGTTGTAAAGTGTAAAAATCTTTCACGCTCTGAAGGTAAATGATCCATTAAAGATGTTTGGCTCTCGGACGTTTGCAGCTGCGGCCTGCTGTTCTCTGCTGGTAGCATCGTCACACTGAGTAGGAAAGGTGCCTTCTCACATCTCACGACCTATTTGCTGCAATCCTTGTATCCAAAGGAGAGAGACTTCCACTCCACTTGTACTGTAATCGCAGTAGTTTGACTTAGTGACATGTACATCAATTACTCCTTACCACAAGCATTAATATTCAGGCCATTAAGCTGCTCATTTGCATGTTTATTGAGTGGGCGGCTGTGCATCCTCTCTACCTATGGTATCGACTTCTTCCAGAGTTGGATTTCTGACTCATTTAATCATTTCTTTTCCAAATGTTAGCCCTTTGGCTAAATGGACTTTCTCATTTTTATTCTCTTTGTCGGCCTTTTTTTTCCTCCCCTCTCTATTTGTTTTTTCTCTCACGCCTTTGCCCTCTCTCTCGCTCCTCCTCTGCAGCCCGCCCTTCAATTCTTTGCATTTCTCTGTGTTTTAATCTGCCCCAGCCTCACAGGTATCAGCTGCGAAAACAAGGTCACCTATTAGCATTCATAGCCAAAGACAAACCGAGCGGCCCGGTCAATACCAGTCAGGTATGAGAGTCACAGGCTCGTGCGAAGCCTCGGCACAGCCCATCGCGTTTGGGGTGAAATTAAAAACAAGACCCCCATAAATAAAACAGAGCTCTTTCACTCTGCCACATTAGCCGCTCAGGGGGGTCTTAACGGGCGCTCAGGGACGGGTTTAGATGGGGGGCTGGAGGGGGTTAGCATTGTCAAGAGGCAAAGCGTTTTAAATGTACTGTAATTCACAAGCGGGGTTAAAGAGGAGAGGGTGCATGAGGAAAAGAGTTCCGGGCGTGAATTTAAAGACAAAAGCTGCAATTCTTCCAGAAAAGGGGTTTTAAGCAGTCACTTCCACTGAAAGGTAGCATTCTGTAAGCTGGGGTGTGGGGGGGGGGCAACAAATCACCAAGACTCCTGCAGCAAAGCTCCCCTCATGCTGATGCAGGCTCGGCTGTTTCCACTCTTTAGACGGGGAAGTCTTTTGTGAAAAGTGCTTCGGCGGTGCAGGTTTGACGCCGCTGCACGGACACAAAGGAGCGCACCCAGGGAGGCAGAGACATGATACTGTAGTCAGGTAGTGTTTAGGATTAGGCCCGGACCATTACCCCCCCTGCAGCCACCAGCAGCCATCTGTTTACTCGATTGATCCATTGAACCATTGATCATGATGGCCAGCGCCGTGCATTTAGCTGATTAGCATGGGGCACTTATCCTGTTAGGGAGGGAGGAGTAGAGAGAGAGAAAAGAAAGGGAGACAGAGGGAGAGAGGAAAAGAGGATTTTGGGATATTATCTGCCTTTGATGTAGCTTTTGTTAGTTCTTAAAAGAAAAAAATCCCCACTTAAACACAAAAAGCTTTTGTGTGTGTATGTTGCATTTCTGAGCTGATTGTTGTTTGTTGGTTCATGTTTTGGTCACTTTTTTTTATTCTAATAGAAAACTGGCTATAATATCTAAAACATCAATTCATGAGGAAATGCATCATGGAAAATTCAGTTATTAATTTTCAAACCTACCGGGACCTGAACACATCAATTAGACACTGAGTGATATAGTGAAACTTTGATCTCTGTTTTATCACTTTTACAAAATTTGACTAATTTTTTAAAAATAAATTTTAAAGTTAGATCAATTTTGAGGTAACATTCATATTTTTCATGTCATGTCATGTCATGTTTTTTTTTACTTAACAGGATTTCCCCCTAAAGTCAGTCTACATCCATGCACCAAGTACAGAAAGTGAAAAAAAAAGACTCCCAGAAAGCTTTGAAACCAGATTTTTGATATTTAAGTGCATGTCAATGAAGGTGGATTTTTTTTTTTTTCAAAATCTCACACACACTCACTGCTGCAGCCTCTTTTTCCCAGCGCACTGTCATTCCGCCTCAGCATAAAGGTCATAAAGCACAAGTGAATCTCACCCCTTCCTCCTCACCCTCTCCCTCTCCTTGGGTCCAGTCTGCTGTGGAAAGGCTGAGATTAAAAGCAGTCGGAGAGACAACCCCTGCTCTTGACTGAATGGATGAGTGCTGCCCACTCTCCCCTCTCATTCCCTCACTCTGGGCGATAGCACTTTTTAATTACGGTGGCGTGGGAGAGCGAGTGAGGGAGGGGCGAGAGCCACTAGGAATGATGGAGGGATTTATCAGCGCCTCTCCTCACACTCGCAGCTTATCCCAGAGCGTGACGCCATACTTCCCCCGATAAGGCAGCTAATAGAAATGAGAGCGCGGGCCTGCACACACACACACACACACCAGAACGTGAGCTAAGACATGCAGACATATGCACATTTTCCCAGATAATGAAGATAAAGGCACTCACAGTTGGTACAAAGACGTCTCCGGGTTTGACTTGATCTGGAGCGACTAGAAAATGTGCACACACACACACACACAGAACGTGATTTTAATTAACCTTCGTTTCATCGACACAGTCTGAGCTAAAGTGGCAGCACGTAGATGCATGCATACATCTACACACAATACACACATCTGCAAATACACTCTCACATACAGTGTACACACACATAGTAGTGACATTGTTCCCATGTAAGAGGGTGCTGGTCCCTGCATGGCAAACAAATGTGGCACTTGTGTGTGTGTGTGTGTGTCTCAGTGTAAGTGTGTAGACAGATTGGCTCCTCTAGTAGAAGAGACAGTGTAATTCATGAAGCTCGCTGGCAGCTTCTGAGTGCTTCCCCTGTGTTACTCATCCGACGCCACAAGTTCTGTTCTCACCAAAACATTCTGGTTGACAGTGAAAGACACACACACACACACACACACACACACACTCATATATATACATATTTTGTACTAATTGTAATGGACATTCAACCAATTAGAAAAAAAAATACACACATCTGTCGTCATCTACTCACAGCAGCTCATGTAGTGCAGATTTGTTGCTGATGCATTTCCACTCATTCTTTTTTTTTTTGTAGCTGCAGAAAACAAACACCCACCAACTCACACACATACACACACACATGCTGCCAGTGGAAGTGTGTGTGTGAGCTGACTGGCAGAGGTTTCCCAGTGGGGTCAGTGTCTACAGGGAGCCGCTGGATAGCAGGCATGTCTTAATGAGGCTCGTCAGGCTCTCTGCGCAGCACACACACTCACACACACACACACACACACACACACACACACACACACACATACACACACACGGTCCCTTCGCTCCATCTCCTCTCTCACTCGCTGCACCTCTCTCTTCTTCACCCTCTGTATTTTTCCCTCCTCATCATCTTTTGTTACCTCCCTCCCTCTCCTCCCGCCTGTCACTCGCTCTCTCTCTTCCTCACTCTTCCCACCTATGTCCTCGCACCCACCCATCGTACATCAACCCCACCCACTGCCTTCACCCTCCTCTCCTTACGATCAATCTTCCTCCCCCTTTTTTTCATCAATCCATCTTTTATCCTCCTTCTCTCTTCTCCCTCTTTGCTTTCATCCTCTCTCCTTTCCTCTCCTTCGCCTCTCCCATTCTCCTTCCCACTGTAATCCCCCTCCCCCCCCCACCTTCCCTTCCCGCTCCTCCTCTCCTCTCTCCTCCACCCCTCCTCTTCATCCTCCTTGGAGGCCATTGAATGGGCAGCTCAGGGAAAAAGTGTCGAGGCTGCAGGATTCTCCCCAAACGGCTTAATCTGCCGGGGCTCTGCGTGCTGATAGCCTCCTGCACACCGTTCCCTCCATAGGCTTCCCAACAATGACTGTCTGTCTGCACAGCCGCAGCAGATAAAGAGATGTCTGTGTGTGTGTGTGTGTGTGTGTGGCTTCTGTCTGTCTCTGTCATTCTTTGCCATCCCTGCTATCTTTTTGAAAATTTTCAGTTAGCTGTTTTTTCCACCTCTGTCGGCCCCTGTGATTGACAGGCCCTCTGTATGTATTTGGATGTGTGCGTGCGTGGGTGGCCGTTTGAACATGGAGCGGCTGTGTGTGTGTGTGTGTGTGTGTGTGTGTGTGTGTGAGTGAGCATGCACAAATGCGTGGGAGTGTGTTCAAGCATGCACCCCGCTACGTGCCTTCATGCGTGCACATGCAGCTGAACTTGAGCGTGTGTTGTTTGCGCGGCATTTCATGTGTGTATCCGTGTGTATGCATGTGGGCGGCGGGAGTCGTGCACTCACATGGAATCACCGGCAGCTGTGTGTGCCTGCTGTGTGAGCGTGGGCATTTGCTCCTCTCCAGTAACAAAGTAAGGAAGCCATCGCAGCTCTATCAAATGTCAGAGAATCTTAAGTGTGCCTTTTAAGCACAATAGGCGGTGGAAATGTCATCACTTGAAGGGTCTATTACACTTCAAGCCTTTGGTGCTGTTTTTTTTCCCCTTTCTTTCCGCTTTCTTTATTGATGCTTTCACAGAAATTTGTAAGAAAAACAGTCAGGAATATCAACCCATTTACGTCGAGAATAGATTCAGCTCAGCGGCTGAGTGGTTAAACCCACCATTTGGTGGTGCATTGTTAATGGCAGTATACCATAAGCTTCAGCTTGTGGCCTGATATAGCAGTTTTCCTTCTGTGTGGTGTTTTCCTGTGTCGGCCGACATACACCAGCTGCAATATTAAGAAAACATTTGTCCCTCTTTGAGTTCAATATCACAAAGTTGATTACATTTAGAGATCCCCCTGGCGCGTCGGCAACCACACACACACACATACCCACTCACACAGACACACACATATACAGAGGTAGGTAACTAAACCACCCCCCACTGTTGTCATGGAGAACACGTTTCGCCTTTGCCTCCGTAAAGAATAATAATGCCTGCAAATCTATGGCAATGCAAGAGTAATAAAAGAACCATTGTGCACAGTTGTGTGTGTGCATCCCATTGGGTGTGCGCGTGTGCATGCAGAATACCCATATACGTGTTCCTTTTGTATGTGCATGCGAGTTTATGTGTTTAGCGTGTTTATGGGAGATAACGCGAAGCGCGAGTGCTGCCTTAGCTGTCGGGGTGTAAGCAGAGAATAGGGCCTTTGTTGGCGCGTTAGCTTCTCATTACAGAGTCAGGGTGACCCCCAGAACCTCGCTAGACAAGCCGTCTGTGTGTCACTTCCTGTCTAAGCCTGCCGAGCGATGCCATTGGCAGGCTATTGTTCCTGGGAGAGCGTGATAGGATCAGGGAATGTGTCCTAATGTTTGCAGATTGGCTTGCCGGAGCAACAATTACACTTGGAGAACACTCCCAACGGGGAACTAGAGAGATAAGAGCCTGGGTGTGGAAGAGGGTGAAAAAGGCTCTGTGTGTTTCTCTGCTTCTGTATGTGTGTGTGTGTGGGTGGGTATGTGCGCCAAATGCAGCAGTGATGATCTTTTATTGTTTTAATAGCTTACCCATGTGGTCCTGCTCGCATTGAGAATCCACAATGGAGAAGTTTTTCCAATTTCCTCCTAACTGACGGCCTAAATTGCTTTCTTTGTTTTACTGTTCATTTGTTGCTCATCACATCTTCATACAGAGAAACAAGGTAAATGAAGAAGCGTCCTCTGAGTCACTGTTCTAGGGAGCGTGCCATTTACTGGGGGTTTATATGGTTTGACGCCAGCCTGCCAAGCAAATGACAGATGTAGAAACGCATCAGAAATTTTCTATAAAAGTTTGAATATATAAACCCACTAAAATGATTTTCTCTATTTGTCTGTTTTCCAATCAATAACTGTTACCTCCTGCTGAACCCCACCCTGTCTCCCCCTCCCTGTCTCCACCACAGCGCCAGAGTGCGGAGGCGTCTACGATGCCAGCGAGGCAGGTTACATCACCTCCCCCGGTTATCCTCTGGAGTACCCACCTCACCAGAACTGTCACTGGATCATCACGGCGCCGGAGCCCTCGCAGCGCATCGTCCTCAACTTCAACCCACACTTTGAGATCGAGAGGCTGGACTGCAAGTAAGACAGGGAGAATGGCGGAGAGGGCGGAGTCATGTCACAATAGTAACGTCAATAATTCACTCTTTTCTATCAGAGCAAAATTGCTTTGACCAAAAAGACTTCATGGTGTATAATTATTCTGGCTGAACGATGATTTGTGTTGACATTTTCATTAGTATGCAGCAAAAGCATTTGTATCTCAATAAGTAATTTCCTGTTGAAGCACACTGATTCTTTTACATACTATTATAATTCAGCACCGGTGGTTTGGCCTGATCCCAAGTTGTTCAAACGTTTTCCACATGTTGACCACAACAGGTCAATCGCAAAGGAAATTTTAATTGTAGATACAAGCTTTCTGCAAAACGCAGACCATTAAGCGGACTGTGGTTTTTCTTATCGTGAAATAATTATTTATTGAGAGAACTTTCTTTTTTTGAGCGCTGTCTTTTTCTCACATTCACACCATTACACACATTACATCCTGGACGCTGCCCAGCACAACCACAGACTTTTAGTATCGGTCTTTGAAAGGCTTCTCCGGAGCAATTACTGGGTTGAATTCCTTGCTCAAGGGCACATCAGCTGCACATAACCTCAACAGTTCAGAGAGCAGAAAATGTTGCTCGTTTCAGTTTCCATCCCGAGTCTTTTGGTCACACAATGAAGACTGAATGGAAAGAATGATTTAATTCAGCTCAATAATTAATCTGCGTGTTTCTTCCGCTGGTTAAACTAATGATGTAGGACAAAAATCCTTTGTTTGACCAAAGGCAGTGTTGTTTTATTCTGCTTGAAACCAGATGATTGATGCTTTTTACATGCTGATACACACTGATTTAAAAACCACAATCAGAAAGTTTAAAAAAATTTTGAGAATCATTTCTGTTCAACAAAATCTGACATTATCAGGACGATCCGGCTGTAATCCCCCTCCATCTGATAATCAAATGCCAAGCAGCATTTCATAATCTGTATGTGTGTGTTTGGACACGGAGGGCAGATATTATGTGGCAAAGGCAGAACAGATAGGATGAAGGGAACGAATCATGATGTAGTGTGAAGTTTGCAGGGGGGGAGGCCGAGAGAGAATAAACAGGGAAGGGAAGGAGAATAAGATGACAAGAATGAGGCCCAGCTGTTTGGATATGGCTGTGTTGGTCAGTTTCCTTTCTCAGAGACATGAATAATCCAAATCATATGGTGCTCTATTGTCTTTGACCTCAGAGGAAGGAGGAAGAAGTCACGGTTTCCACTGTTTAATCCACTTTTATACAACTGAGTCAGGGAGAACGTTACACACATCACCCATTTGGAGACTTTCATTGTCCGTCCGCTCTGTTTAAACTGAACACAGACGGGATTTATCAGCACAGTCTCTGCAATTATGCCCATTTATTTCTTATTTCCTTTGCTCCAGTCCTCCCCTCTCTCAGTAAATTGAAAAATTAATAATCCTAGATGGGTGTTTTTGCATTGTTCACTGACAAAGCACTTTGTCTGGCCAGGAGAAAAATGTAACTTTCATGAGGACATCAATGGCTGCTTTGGTGAAAGGATTTTGTAATGATTGTCGCTTCTATTCACGCAGTTGTGTCACGTTGCACTGAACTGGAAATGTTATTTTGATGTCTCGGCTTTGTGCCTCCCGGTTTCTGTCGCTTTTGTCAAAGGCAAAAAATGTTGCATAATTATCTCCCTCGCAATATGTTTCTCAGTAATAACGCTTTTACACCAGCGTCACAGTGTCAACACTGGACTTCCCCGCTGTAGTGGTGGGGAGAGGAATGGCTCAGCTGTTGATAAGCAGTGTGTCAACTAGCAGTTTCTCACAGCCCAAGGCGTGCAGGGCAGGAGGAGGCAGAGGGAGGAGGAAGAGAAAACTGAAATGCCTCCTCTTTTCTCCTCTCCACGGAGGGTTTTATTGAGATGGGGTTTTTTTATTTTTTACGCTCGCCTGGAGGGATCGAGGCCTTGGCCTGCCCTCTAACACACACTCCCACTCAATCTCCCTTCATCCTGTATGTATGAGTGTGTGTGTGTGTGTGGAGAGTCAGCAAGCGTGGGTGGGAGAAAGCGTCTACATGTGAGTAACTCTACAAGCATGCAAGTGAGTTTGTAAGACTAGCCGCTTTCATCCATCCATCCATCCATCCATCCATCCATCTGTCCATTCTCCGAGTGATAACCCCCATTTTAGAGGCCCATTAGAGAAATAGGGGATCACGCCAACATTTATTTATGCATAACCTCTAACACTAATGTGTTTGCCCTTCTGTGTTTCATGGAGGATGCATTTCCCTTTGGGCCACTGAAATAGCTGCAGAAATAAGTGGCAAAAGCCAAAGTACAGCTCGATATTCCTGCTCTCTCTCCGTCCCGTGCTATGCTTTTTACCCGGATTGATCCGAGCCCTGTAGCACTGTTACGGGTAGCTTCCTTTTTTTTTTTGCCTGTGTGATTAGGCACGGCAGTGTGAGTGAGCGGAGAGTAGATTTTTGCATGTTTTCACGGTCCTCGGCGAGGTTAGGGCGAGGGGAGCCGGAGGGCTGCAGAGGTGGAGGGCTCACCATCTCGGTCAAGGCTGAAAATCTGCGTGACAGCTGGGATTACAGAGACGGCAGCAAAAGAAAACCGGAGCTGTGTTACCTGAAAGACGCAGAGCTATGTGGTCTAGACTGCTGATCGTGGAAACACGGGAAGAAAAAAAAAATATAGATGATAACATGGTCATAAAGATTGTAAATGGACATATGTTTTTTGGTGGACGCGCTTAACAACACATGCACGTAGACACTTAAGCCTGCAACCTGTCAGGCTAAGAGTGCTCATCAGCCATCATATCCCCCCTTGGGCACTTTAGGCCCTTATAAAACTGAGAAAAGTGCTTGGTCAGCCCAGGCAAGGGGTCTGAACTCTGGCTAATATCCCCGGCCAGCTGGTGATTTTCCCTCAGTGGGTTCAAACAGTCAGTACACGGACGATGTAACGTAGCCAAAACCGCGGCTCTACTGCAGCAATCAAATCCGCAGCCTTATGCAGGCGCTCCATGTCTGAGGTGGCACTTTAATTCAGGATTTCATTTCAGGGGGAGCCCGGCCGCGTGCCAAATAGCTCTTACCTCCAGGTTGCCAGCCGATTGATGTGAACTAAATGTAATAAAGGCTAGATGAAATATCAGGCCCATATCTCTAATGCAATCTGCCATCACCAAGCCCCAGGATGCTACCTAGTGATATACCAGGAGCTGAGGAGAGAGAGAGAGAGAGAGAGAGAGAGAGAGGTGGAGACGATTCTTCCTCTCCCCCTTTTCTGCTTCTCTCTGGCTCTTTCTCTTTCGCTTCATCTTCCTCCCTCCCCTTCTTGATCTA
Source organism: Centropyge bicolor (assembly GCA_037975185.1). Lineage (NCBI taxonomy): Eukaryota > Metazoa > Chordata > Actinopteri > Pomacanthidae > Centropyge > Centropyge bicolor. The sequence continues at coordinate 723,157 of JBBMOC010000049.1, read as the reverse complement.
TCTTTCCTCCCTTTGTTCTTTCATTCTCCCTCTCCTCTAGCCCGAGGTGGAAGTGTTTTATTTTTACACACTTGAATTAAACATTGAAAAAGGCAGAATCACATACAAGACGCCCTCACAAACACACACGCAGAAGCCACAGAACTGTAGCCATTCAGGAAAATCCATTTCTTCCACCTTTGTGGTTTTTATTTTCTCACTTTTATTTGGTTATTTGTTATTGAATGCAGCCTGAGGTGGGAGGATTCGATGATATAACTTTATAACTTTGCGCACACACACATACAGACACGCACACCAAAGCTGTAAATCCCCTCGGCGTGTGACAGGCCTGTCCACAGTGAGTGGTGTCTCCAACACATAGCAACAGCTCCTCTGTGTTTGCATGAGTGTGTGTGTGTGTGTGTGTGTGTGTGTGTGTGTGTGTGTGTGTGTGTGTGTGTGTGTGTGTGATATCACCCTCTCACTAATACCCAGAGGGGGAGCAGAGAGGTGTGAGATCAATGTCTGTATTCCGCTTGTAATGGGAAATCGATAGATGATCAGCAATGGCCGGAGGGAGAGAGAGAAGAGGGGATGAAGAGGAGGAGGAGGGTGATGGTTAAGGATGAAAAGAGAGACAGATGAGTTGCCAGGGGTCACGACTAAAGGGAGTTGTTCAGGTTCTAATGTGTCAATATCTGGTGTTTAGGACAAGATCACGGTCATCAGCGTCCAGCGGTCACAACTATTACACTTATTATAATGATGATATAACAAGTAACAGCTATTATAAAATGTGAAAACCAACCATTTCAAATGCTCTTTGATTGCTCTTGCTCAGATATACATGAGCAATACATCAAAGCTATAAGTTTAGTAAAGTGGACTGGAGGATCGAGACTCCCCTGCTGGAACTAATGTGAGCGTCTGGATGAATGGCAACGCAGTAAAGAAAATCTCCAACGCAAATATATGATGATATAGGTCAATCAAATTGCATCCAGCGTGGGGCAGCAGGGTCACGGCTTCAGCTCAGACAGCAGTTAGAGTCTGATGTTTCAGATCGATGCCGCACTAGAAGGTCTGGGGCCGAGCCCAGACTGCCTGTGGTCAGCGGTTTGGCCCCAGTCATCTGTAAGTATGAATCTGTGATGGACGGCTGGAGAGGGAGGTGAGGCATGAGGAGACGAGCAAGGGGAGTGCTATTTGTTTTTGGGCTAGATTGAAGATGGCAGGCCCTGTGGATCTGCAGGGATTTTGCTCGCAGAATCTAGTTAATATTTCAGAGGCACTTATGGTTTATTAGAGTCCCCATCGAGGGCGGGAGGAGTGGGTGGTAGTGTGTGTGTGTATGTAGATGCTTGTGCATTTGGGTGTGTATCTACAGCACACCCTCCGCCTATCCTTACTTAATTTCTGCTTCTGTGCTTCATGAAGAGGGAGAGGAAAGAAAGAAGCGACCGGCAGTTGTTCATTGTTTACCGGATCGGGATCTTGTGGGTCTCTGTGCTCCGGGTGGAAAACAGGGAGGGGGGGAGAAAAACACAACGGAACAGAGAGGAAACTCATTTCAACCAAGGGCCTCAAGTGTCTGAGCACAGCCAAGTTTGGTTTGCCGATATTCTCCAACAGCTGTTGCTCTTTTATCAGTGTAAACAAAATAAATCAGACGACCGTGACGCACCCACAGCAAATTATGCGTTAATCTTTTGTGTAATTTCGACTTTCCCAGCGAATGCTTTATGTATTTCTGTAAGCATTTTGATTGAGCGGAGTGAAACACGCTGTCCCAAGCTGGTTCCTTCACAGACAAGCAGTTAAATGCAGACAGGCAGGTAGTTAAATGATTTGCTGATTGCACACAAAGGCTTGTTAAGGGACCTTTAAATGTACATACATAGTACAGTGTATACATTCTGCTGTTGTGTTTCTATGTGGTTAGGTGCTGATGCCTACAGGAAATGTCCCTGGCCCCCAGCAAACCGCAAAGGTGTGAAAGGCAATTAGTTGTTTCGTCGGAGAGGTGGAGTGATATATGAGAGCAGAGGAAGAGAGGACATGTCTGGACTGGTGCAGAATTACTGGTCCTTAAGGGATTTTAGTTTCCTTAACCCCTCTCCCCCTGCTCCAGCTACTCTCCCCAAACACAGGGGCAGTCATGCAGACCCAGACAGACTGCCAGACAGACAGAAAGCTGGGAATGGGGAACGGGTGGTGTCAGACATGGGCGGGGTTTGGATCAAAACAACCCTTAATGGAATCTAGATCTGGATGGGGGGGCCGCATTGAATGCTTGAATGTGTTTGTGAGTGGTGTGTGATGCTAATGCGCATCTTCAAGGGTGCAGTTTTTTTGCATGTGCGCCTGTGCGAGCAATTTACGCGCAGTGTGTGTAGTGTCGTGGAATGCGTCGGAGATTGTGTCGGAGAGAGAGAGAGAGACAGACAGCGGGCTCTCACACGTCAGGCCCTCATGCATGTATTCATCAGAGCCTGGGGAGAGGCTGAGCGAACAGGTCAATAATCACATCTGAGGAACACTCACTCACTGACGCTAATCCACGACAGGAGAGAGCAAGACAGAAAGAGAGAGAGAGAGAGACGGATAGAGACCCACTCCAAAATCAATTAAAACCTAATTAGGCTCTCAGCTCTTTCGCAGGCCTTTTATCCTTGGCGTTGGCGATACGGCGTGGAGTGTGTGCGCGCACGCCTGCGTCTGTCTACATCTGCGTGTGCGTACATGCATTTGTGTGTGTGTTTGTTGGCACATGTCTGAGTGTGTGTTTTCCCTAAGCATGTGTCAGTTACAGCCCTAAGCAGGCGTACTTGGGGATAGCTGTGGCTCTTACAGGCTCACCGTGGGAGCTCGCAGCTAAAGCCTTTACGATCGCCTTTGTTATGCAGGATTACAACCAAGACATGTATAAGAGAATTGGACACAAGTGCTCTTCAGACCTACTTTTGTGTTGATTTACTTCAGCCCCAACCATCCCATACTTCAGCTGTAGTTCATTACAGTATGGCAGTGGCAAACTAAAACTTGATAATATGTCTACTTACCAATGTCACGGGACAAAGTCTTGCTGTATGGATCGCTTTAGAGGAAAGTGACATCTGGTTTTGAATAATTCACATATGTTCTTCCGTGTCGGCGCACAGATATAATGTGAATTGGTGAAAGCACTCTTTAGTGTTGCATGTCCATACAGTTTAGAGGCTGGAGAGAGACAGACGGGGAGAGAGAAGAGTCAAATCTGCTGCAGCAGAGGCAGATATATTCTGACTTTTAGCCAAAAATACTGCAGCGGATAGCAGCTTTCATCAGACCCTCCATCCCTGATAAACACCTTCATCTTTGAATCTCCAAGCCCCCAGTTTCTAACACAGGGTTACCTTTAAGAATTGTTATCTCCAAGCCGACACTGAGAAAACTTTACATTAATGTCACTTTGAGGTTTTCTAAAATTTTATGCTTTTTATAGCTTCATAAAACTTCCTACACATTGTCTTCTATCAGATGCATGATGCTGCCAATGTTGTGGTGACAGCACGGGCCCATTGCAGCATTTTCACACTTTGATCCTCACCTGTACGTGTGCCACTCTGACCTAGATTAATGTGGCTGGGATTATCCCGCCATCAGCAGTCTTAGCTTGAATGCTCTGTATAGGAATCAATACAATGCAGGAATGAGAAAAAGAGGCTTAGTGACTCTACTTAATCCTGGTTTTATTCCAGGCGGCAGTACAAAAGCAGTCTTAGTGCTTAGATGCCACAGAGAAACACAGCCTGGTGCTGATTGGTGCCACTCGGCTTTACTGAATAGTTTTGTAAGTTTGGAGAAGTAGTGAGAAAAAAACAGTGTCCTGCTTAGAATATTAGCAAGATGCTGTGTTTGAAAGTGTCTTAAAACCTGGAGACATCTGAGATGGGTTTTTTTTTTTCAGCATCAAAGAACCCATCACAGTAATTAGCCAGACAACAGCGTTCCCGTTGTTTTTTGTGACGGCTTCGTCATATGAACTAATTGAGAAGAGTGTGTTTGCGTGCGTGTGTGTCGGGAGGGTGTCGTCCACGTAGCTGCAGGGTCCCTGCTGCGATGCAGTTAGTTATGCAGGGAATCACAGTGAATGGGGTGAAGAGACACTTGTTAGGCGCCGTGGAGAGAGAGAGATTAATAGTATGGAGACAAAAATTAGAAGAAAATTATTCACAGTTGAAATATAACAGCAACACACGTATAGAACACAAATACGTGCTTACAAACAAAGGTAGAAAAGTGAAGATTATTTTTAGTATGGCTGCACGTTTAGGAAGAACATGACTCAAGTAAAACTCAGCGTAACTTGCTTAAAACAGCACTTAAGTGCCGAGATAGTCACAAACAGAAATTATGGAGTTTTCCACACCTTCCAATATTGTCACAACCCCAAATTACTACCTTCAAACCCGGTGGTTCACTGTCAGCTCCCAGGCGTGGGCTGGCCCGCTTCTTAATCATGTAAACAAAGCTATGGTATCATTTTTTTGGAGGCAATGCATAGAAGAACTGTGTTTTATAGTAAATGACAGTTTTCATTGTACAGTACTCGCCCTGTCTGGGGTCTAAAAATATTGTCAAATAATGGAGGGATTGCAACTTTCTTTAGAAGCAGCATCTGCGGTGCCACATGCTGTGCCACACACGCAGCTCGATTTAAGTGTAAGAAAGAGTCATTTATGCATAATGACAGTGATGCAAGGGGACTTTACCTTAATGATAAAACAATCATTTATAATGCAAACAATCTACTGTGGTCATTATGTCTCACTGGTGTTTATTCCCACTTAATCTATCCTTTCCCATTAATTCTATACTTTATATATAGCGGCCTATATTTGACCTGGCAACGTCATGTTTTGCATATTCTTAAATGCACAACAGACTGGAAACATGGCAACATTAATATTTTTTGTCAGAGATGACTTGTGAAAGATGAATTCTAACAAATTTCACCCATGCATGCAAAAGAGTTGCAGACTCGTTTTGTCAGTGGTGAATAAAACAACCACAGACAGTAAAGTGTGTCGCCTCCGTCTCTGACTCTGTGCTGCTGCTTGTGTCTAATAATATTGGAGGAATGACACACAGGGCTAAGAGCTAATTCTGGATCAGCCAGGTGGGCTCTCGGTTACTTTTCTCTCTCACATAAAAACACACACATGCACCCACTGACCTGACAGCCAAGAATTTGCTTTTATTGTTCAGGGTCAATTGGCATGTCAAAGGTCACAGTGATCTGAGAGCTCAAGCATGTGGAAGCAAAAAGCGAGGCGTCTTCACATTTATTTGTCCTGATTGCTCTCCCTCGTGCTGCTAATGTCCCCACCTTTCCTCTCCCCGAGCCCTCGTCTCTCTCTTGATTTTTTCATGAGCTTCTCTGTCTATTTTTACGCTCCTTATTAATGAATCCATCCAGCTGTCTGTTTGCCCGCATCTTCGCCCTCAGATTGCGGCCACTTGCTTAAGAACGTTCTGTTTAAAACGCAGCCATCCCTCCATTTTTTTCCCTCTCCTGCGGTTCCGAGACGTGATGATTGAGGGTTGCTCGCCGCGAGCTGATGTAAAAGGGATCCGGGTTTGTTGTCCCGAGCAAAACTGGGTCATAAGAGCTAAATTTATTGAATGCAGCTGAGGGAAAAGATGGAGATGCTTTGACTGAGAGCCAAGTCTTTGGCAGATATATTTCCTCCTGTCTTAATGTGTTGTGTTCCTGAATGCTTTGCTTGGACACTGTGTGTTCTGTCCGCAGGCCGAACTCTGATGGTAAATAAGTCCACACCTGTCTGTTTTTTATTAGTGTAGCCTGTTGCATAACCCCATAACTATCCATCTATGTTTATCTACCCTCCGCCGCTCCCCTTTTATCTCTTTACCTCACTTAATCCCTTCCTGCTGCATTAAGCTCAGTGTAAACTCACTGTTAAGATTGTTTTCCAAAGGATGCTTGTGGGAAAGCCTTTCAGAGCAACAGGAAAAAGCCTCTTTTTTTACCTTTTCTCCCCTTTTTTTGTGGCTCAGGTATGACTTCATCGAGATCCGCGACGGGACCTCGGACACTGCCGATGTTCTGGGTCGACACTGCAGCAACATCGCCCCGGCGCCGATCATCTCGTCCGGACCCTCCCTCCAGATCAGATTCGTCTCGGACTACGCCCACCAGGGGGCGGGCTTCTCTCTGCGCTATGAGATCTTCAAAACAGGTGAGGAGCCAGACTGGACCAGAAACGTGAAAGTTGTGCATCCAAGTTTGATCTGTGTTCTTAATGCTTATTGGCTATGTAGTTTGATTAGAACTGCAACCCAATCATCATGGCAATATAATTATTGACATGTTAAACATTATTTTATCGTATTTGACTGCCAAAATTTCAAGTGGCCTTTACCTTGGCCTTAGTGTTTGATTCATGTTTTTTTTACATTATGGACGAAATCTCTCTAAAAACTGTGGTCCAACGTTTCCAGCTCATTGCATGGATTTTATCTCAGTGTCTCAAAGCATTCAGAGCCTTTGTGGGAAACACGAGTTTTTTTCTTTTTTTCACGCTCTAAACCAAACATAAGGCTCCGCTGTACATTAATACTTAAGTTAATGATTTTGTCTTGGTGCCACTTCTTTGCCCCATGTTAATGGCCCGAAACCTGTGATCATTCACCCCAACACTCCCCAACACTCTCACAGCAATTTACATCAGCAGAGGCAGCCGGCCATGTAAATAAAAGTTTCAAGAGAGAAAAAACCACTAAACTACTTTCAAGCCGCCTGAAAGCATGTGAGGAATGCTCGCTTAATTGGAGCAGGATCCGCTTCCTCTGGGGGGAGACGAGGAGGGCTCGGTGGAGGAGGAGGCGGCAGGATGATGGAGAGAGCTCCAAGGCAGCTTGAAGTTGGACTTAAGGTTAAAGGTTTATGGGCAGAGGCGGAGGCGAGGAGATTGATGGGGATGAGTGTGTGCCGAAATGGAATTTTCTTGAGGTCGCCGAGGTGCACGAGGTGAAGTGTGCGTCGCAGGTGAGGTTGTAGTGGATAGTGTATTTGTTTTGGCGGCGGTGGCGAGGTGTGCGTGTGTGCAGTCGACAGAGGGGCAGAATAGGCAGGTGGCCTTGAGGCGGCTAAAAGATTTATGTTCAAGTGAGTTACCAGCTGATTGTCTCTGCAGCATTTGTAACATTTTAGGCCGCTCTACAGCTGTTATTCATGTAGTTTTAAGCTGTCAAGTCTAGAAATGTATTGTGATTGAAAAGGCAGAAATTAAAAGAGCCTTTGAAGAAAAGTGAAAGTCTGGGTTTGTGGAACCCAAAAAAGAGCACCTCACAGGAAGAATGCATTGAGTTATCACCTCCTGCCTTGAAAAATCTCTCCATTTTTGTGTCAAATAAATGTGACCCAGATTTGACGTTGAGCTCAGTTACCAAGGCCACCAGCTCGAACCCCGACATTGTAATAGTGTAGATCGCATCTGTCTCACACACACACACACACTGGGTGGATTGAAGGCTGGTGGATGGGGGATGCGGTTGCCATGGCTTTAACAACGTCCTGGTATAAATTCATGGGGTATGAGAGATTGTGTCACTGCGAGAGCACATGTAGGTGTCTGCTTGTGTGGGTGGTTCCACTCAGCTTGTTGTGTGAGATTCTGTCTGTATGTACGTGGAGGCGGAATGATAGATGCACGTGTGTGTGTGTGTGTGTGTGTGTGTGTGTGTGTGTGTGTGTGTGTGTGTGTGTGTGTGTGTGTGTGTGTGTTTGCAAGACAGAGAGAGGTAGAGAGGCAGACAAATGGAGACAGACACAGTGGGAAAAATGATTGGGGTGAAGGGAGACAGGCCGACAAAGGAGGAGTGAGTCAGAGAGTGAAAATGTATTCTGGATGCGTGATTGAGGCCATGTGTTAATTACGGCGTTTCCAGCGCCTGCACGCTCTCTCATCATAGCTGTTTGTCTTACTGTGGCAGGCCTGGGCCACGGGTTCCCACTAAAGAGATGTGTTTATTTACCAGAGTGGAAGTAAATGCACCACCATTACTTTTACCCTTGTTAATGGATTTTAGTTGCCTTTGTGTGTACTTAATTTCTAAGGTGCTTTGGAAGGCAATAATTGTAAAAACTGGATTTTTAAAGTCATCAAAGTATCAAAGCTGTGAAAAGGCAATCCCAGATATTTTTGGGCCGGTGTGTGTACAGTGTGCGGGTTTGTGTTTATGGGTGCGTATGTGTTTTTAAAGGGTGCGTCCCAGCAGAGATAGAAATCTCAGCACACAGCTGGGAGAGTGTGTGTGTGTCTGTGTGTGTCTGTGTATGTCTGTGTGTGTGTGTGTGTGTGTGTGTGTGTGTGTGTGTGTGTGTGTGTGTGTGTGTGTGTGTGTTCAGCTTCCTTCCCATCTTAAACAGACAGTCCAGGCTGACCCCAACACAGTGTCTACAAGTCAGACAGTGTGTGTCTGGTTTTGGCTGTGCGTATGTGTGTGAGAGAAAAAGAGAGAGTGAGTGAGAGAGGCATATCTTGGCCTGTTTTCCGTACTATGAACTAATGATACCACGGCTTGTTTTTGTTTTGTTCATTCAACCCTATTACATAAGCGATGACTGTAACAACTCAAGGGGATTTTGAGTTGGACAAGCAATCTGTTTGTGTCAACGTGTGTGTATTTGTGTGTGTATGTGTGTGTGTAATGGGGTACAGTGCAGCTACAGCTAATTATTTCCAGCAAGGAGGAGCAGGAGTCGACCTTTGACTCGACATCCATCCTGATGCCCCTCCGCCCTTCTGTGCTTCTCCTAAGGGGAGCCAGGGTGAGCGTTTGCCCCAAAACAACATCCCCCCCACCTACGCCCACCCAACCCCCCCCATACACACACGTATGCCTTAATCCCGCCGTACAGTGAAAGTGCACGACTCCCCTCCTCCCCATTATTGTTGTGGCCTACTTTGCTCCTACTCATGCGTGCTTAACCCTTTATTCAGCCCAGACTATCACCTCCCACCCCCCATGCCCCCATCTATCCCTCATACACTTTCACTTACGTCACGTGCCACTGACGCTGTTACCACGGCTACAGGGGGAAGACTTTCCAGCAAAGCCCCCTTTTTCCCAGTTCCCCAAAGCCCACCACTAGCACAGTGGGGCCAGATAGCGTCGCAGCCAATCCCCGTTCAAGACGGGGCCAAGAGCACCCCAGGGTGTTGGGTCCCCTCCGTGACCGCTGCCATGACATCTGTGGGGTCACGGCGGGAGCGAAGCCTAAGGCGGGACCCCCCGCCCAAGTGCCAGTCATAACATTGGCCCTGAGCGTATTTCTGATGCTATCGTGTTGATTGGATGCCGACCCTTGAGTCAGTGATGGCTGCTGCTGTATGGCTGATTGCCATGTGGTGTTTATTCCTGAAACACCCCAATCCATCCCAACGCTGAAATTACACTCAAGTAATTAACCGGCAATGGTAAATTAAATTCATGAATAAATAAACTGGATGAGCGCAAGCAGTGTTTAAAAGTGATCAGCGAGAAAGAGAACGTGTCCCAAAATGAAATAATATGGCATGATCAGTGACTGCATGAATAAGGCTCAGGAAATCGAGAGCTGCACTTTGATCACAAACAGCAGGAGGCTTTTTTTGTGCTCCAGATTAAAAAAAACGTGATGATGGCATTCCATTCCACAACAACTAACAGAGCAATCGGCCTGATATGTGACTTCGACGGAGCATTCCTCTCTAAATAAAGCTGCCTCAGACTGATGCAGAAAGCCTCTCTGGCTCTATGAAAGTGTCAGGCCGTGGCACGCCATGAATGCTGTTTTCCTTTTCTTGGGTCTTCTTCTTGTTTGAGATGTTGTTGTTATTATTGTGGGGTTTTCCACCCTAGCCCCCTGTGTAGCACGCCCCTTCCGCCACACATTCACGCATGCATAGGCACACATCCCCTCAGACGCCTCGGGAGAGATTTTCTTCAATGAGATCCTGAACTGCGCTCAAGCGGGGTTACATGAGAGATCTGCGTGTGTCTGAGTGTGAGGAGCAGATGTGTGTCAGGCGGAGACAGGCAGGTAGAGAGTGCAGGGTGAGGCAGGTTTTGATGTGCCGCAGACACTCGCAGAACGCAGAGGTGAGCCCTAAGCGAGAGCAGCGTGCCGAGGACGGCAGGAGCAGGGCGACGCCAGGCGAGACAGAGAGTTAAAAGAGTGAATGAACACAGACTCCGCTCGTCGCTGCTGAGAAGACAGGGAACGAAGGAAAGGACGAGAGGAGAAGAGAGGAGGGGGAGGAGGAGGAGGAGGGGGTTGCCCTGACACAACATGTGGAGCTGCTACTACAACAGGCACTCATGTGCAAGAGTCGAGTGGTTTCTACCCAGCAACTCACCCTCTCACCCCCCCCACTCCGTCTCTCACACACATACACACTCACACTATGACCTCCCCCTCTTTGCCAGCAAACAGCTCTTGCCAAATGGCAGCTCATGGTGCGATGCAAGCACCAACTGGGGGCCAGCGTACGGCAAGCAAGTGCGAGCGTGTGCACAAGTTATATATGTGTGTGTAAGACACGGGCCGAGGGGTGACGGAGGGAGGTGGCGAGTTCAACTTGTTTTTGGCTTGCTCATATACTGTGAACTAATGAGCGCTAACGAAAAGAGAAGGCACTCATGCATACGCAAACGGCGCTAAAGGTACACGCGCACACGCAAATATATGAACACATGCGTGCACACGGTGTTGGCACGTGGCAGCGAGGAGTCTTTGAAGGGACTCTTTCGTGCACACACCGAGTGTAAAACACACAGCCTCAACACAGAGTGGTGTGTTTGGAGGCGATGGAGTCAAGCTGTGCTCAGATTGAAGTTTTTCAGCAGTAAGGGCTCCAGACTGCTGCACTGTGACCCAGTAAGAAACAAGGCCAGTGTGTTACTGGGTCTCACACATACTGTGAAGCCATCACACACACCTCCAGAAGCAGACACACACACACAGGGGACACATGCAGAGAGACAAACATGCCAGCAGCAAAAATACACATGTGAGGAGCTTATTAAAAAAGCCTACACAAAAAAAGACATGCAAAGACATGCACGCACATGACACATGGTTCATGCATACTGCATAGTTCATTTACTGTTTCATTGTAAGCACATTACAATGACATGCATCTTGCTGCTTTAATGGACTCATAGCAATATGCTGTTTGCTCATACACATTAAGTACAGACACGCACACACATAAAAACGTGCTTAACACAGAGAGGTGAGGTCAGTAGTTGGGTGGAAAGGGAGATAGCGCCGGTAGCTTGCTGTAAATTACCGTCATATTTCAACATGTCTACTTCTGTGTGTGTGTGTGTAGGCATGTGTGTGTGTGTCCTAGCATGAAGCCTGATGATGCACAAGTGTTTTGATGTTGCAGTGTGTGTGGGAGTCGACACACGAGGTTGAGTGTCGCTTTTAACATGCGG
>JBBMOC010000049.1:600656-711295 GCA_037975185.1 Centropyge bicolor | reverse complement strand
GGGGGGGGGGGGGGTTCATGTATTCGTGTCAACATTCTCAGTACAACATGCACACGTGCAAGCAAAATAGACAGGCAGGTACACACATGACTCAAGGAGCGAGGAAACGTAAGATAATTGGCATCGAAATAGAGTAAAAACAGGAGGAAAATGCAAGAAAAAGCTGAGAAAAGGAAGGTGCTGGAGAAGAGGAAAAACAAAGCGCGAGAGGCACAGACAGTGCATGTCTCCAGAGTATTTCCCCTTGTCTCTCCGTGCTGATTGGGGTCAGTTCTCTGCCATTAACCAAGTGTAGACAGGGGAGGGCCGGAGCAGCCAGTCGACCTCTCTGCTTTTATAGGGTTGCCTGATAATAAGGACTGGTGCCTTGGAGGAATGCTGCAGAAGGAATGTGCTGTTAACATGTCTGCGCTCCTAAACGCTGCTTTTATGAATATGTATCTGGTTATCAAGCCAAGCTGGCAGCTCTCTGACACAGTGCAGAGCCGCTGGATGCAACCCCACGTTCCCAGGTTTGAAATCCACCAGAAGCTTCTCCCCTGAGTCTCTTCCACCTGACCTCCCTGTCTGCTTTCCCAGCTCACTCAATGATGGAAAAATACTATATGATAATATTTCCTTATTCTAGTTATATGCTTTACAGTTGGCAAGAAAATTTAAAGTGTGTGTCAACTGGAGATGAGTTGTAACAACGCGCATCCACTGCAAATGCACTTGTAAATAGCCACAAGAAGAGCAACGATTTAAGTGCCATCTCTTGGTTTAGAAAGGTCACAACCACAGGCATTTCTGACTCCTGCCGTTAAAGAAAAATGTAATGAAAATCCTGCAGTCTCCTCGCACCGTTATCATATGAAGATACTTTCTCTTCTGGCGAGCACAAAAATAGATAGAGGCGCAAAAAGACACACAGCTAAACAGAGCTGACTGTTTATAGCCGACATACTGAGCAAAGATAGAAATGTTGAAGGCGCGTGGACACACAGAAAATAGACAGGGTTTGTGAATGAGACTGTGTGTGACATTTGTGAAAAGTCCCCTGTCTGTTTTGCCTATGTGTGTGTGTGAGACTGCGAGCTGGACCGTCAGCTCTTTCTCCCATCCTCATTGATGTGCCGGTCCATAAACACTCGGCCGTGACTCAGGCTCCCCAGTGGGCCGCAGCAGTGGCTGATGGGTAGATGATCTGAGCCACACAGCTGCTGCCGCTCAAGGTGAGCCGCCCAGGGCGCATAAATCTGCATGGCTAATGAGGAGCCACCGCAAAGGGCCCACTTAGAACCATTACACAACGTTTGTGGTGTGTGTGTGTGTGCATGTGTGTGTGAGAGAGAGAGCCACACAGAAAGAAAAAGAACAGGGGAAGAGAGGTTGTTGGAGAATATTTGTTTTGAATAGATAGAATAGAGCAAGGGGTCAGTCTTCTCCCCTCTTGAGCCCAGCATAATCATTACATATGACATATTATGTAACTTCAAACATGAGGATGGGGTCTTTTAAGGGCACAGTAAAGCCATCTAACACAATATTACAGATTGTCTAGATTATGATTTGCTCACATATTTGTCACATTTTGGTTTTGCCACTGGAGAAAATGCGATGCGATGGATGCGGCAAACAGAGCTTTTACCCTGCTCATATCACGCACTGGAACTTTGAACACGCCCTCTTGAGCATTGGCTCACTGTGTATTTTCTCCCCCATCGGTAATCATAAACCGTGTGTGTTTTTGTGTTTCGCCAAAACACCTACTGTATATTCCAGCGTGCTGTCAGTGATGAACGACTCTCTGAAACACCCTTTGCAAATCAGATGAGATACCCCAGCGTGATCGATTGCTTGCGCCTGTATCTTTTCCTAATATGACCGATTGCTTATTCCCTTCTAAATATCCTCTTATCCTTGTTTCCGCACAGGGTCAGAATTCTGCTTCCGCAATTTCACCAGCTCCTCCGGCATGATCGAGTCCCCTGGGTTCCCGGATAAATACCCTCATAATCTGGAGTGCTCCTACATGATCATCGCCCCGCCCCACATGGACATCACCCTCACGTTCCTGACCTTTGACCTCGAGAACGATCCCCTGCTGGTGGGAGAGGGCGACTGCAAGTACGACTGGCTGGATGTGTGGGATGGACTGCCGCAAGGTGAGGACATACCCACAAGCTCATGTTGAAATGACTCAACACAAGCGTGCACACACTGGACGGAATCCTTGCACACTCACTTATCAAGGTGCATGGAAGCACATGGTTTGAAAATCGATGTTTCTGGGTTATGGGGATACCACACACACACACACACACACTCCATAACCACATTCAGAACTCACACAGACTCATGCAATCCCCCACGTTTCCACACAAAAATTTACATACCAGTCTTCAATTTCCTGAGCTGCCATGGCTCTCTTTGATGTAAGCAGCCTTGCCTTACATTCCTTCACATTACATAGAGGAAACATTATTTCACACGAGGAGCCGTAAGTGCCTCGACACCCCTAAGGAGCAGCCCTTTCCCATGCCCCTCTTGCCTCCCCGTAATAACACCCTTCATCACCCCCTTCCTATCCTCCCTGTCCTCCCTCCTTATCACCCGGCGCTTCCTTCCTCCCTCGGGTGAGCGAGAGTGACGGCCGCGATGAATATCTGCCCGCATCCAATAGGAGGTGGCGAGTGTTGCAAAAGTGGCCTTTCAACCGGGATCAGGAAGTGGCGAGGAAAAAAACATTTGAGGATGGTATCGAGGGCTTTGATAGTGACCGCCATAGGGTGGTGTTGGTTGCTATAGCGCTGATGAAAGCCACATTAGAAGTGGTGAGTGGCTCATTTCCCACCTCTCTCTCTCTCTCTCTCTCTCTCTCTCTCTCCCTCGCTGGCTTTCTTTCCGTCTGTTTCTCTTTTCCCCCTCTTTTTTTAAAAAAAAAATATGAAGCCGAGAACTGAGGATTTGCTCTAATTATTCTATTTTCAGTTGCTAAAAAGGGATCCAAGTGGATTTAAAATTCCAATTATAGCCTTGAATTTTGGAGCTTTGATAGCTGAAAACAATTTATACCATTTAAAGTTGAGAATTAGGAGGAAATTAAAGTGTAACCCAGTTCCAGTGAGCCGAGTCCTCGGGCATAAAAGAGGGATGGGAGACAAGACGGAAGGGTGAAGAATTTGGTGTCTGGTGAAGGAGCTACTCTTGAGACCATTGTAATCCTCACTTGTGTGTGTGTGTGTGTGTCTGCAGCTGATCCCAGTGCAGCTTGCATTAAGGCAGGGATTCCAATCCCCCTGCTGGGGCCTGGCTGAGACACACATGGCAGATGGAGGGATGGACAGGAGAGGAAAGGGAGAGAGAGGAATTATGGGAGGAGGAAAGATGGGGGGAAGCATGCTGCGACTCATTAGACAACACTTACTGAAGCAGCGTGGCCACTGGAAACCTGTCTTTGCAAAGCTGGATTCTAGTTTTCAATGCAAAGTTCCTAAAGATGCTGCAAGACAAAATACTTAATTTTTTTGCTACAGTAGAGGCAAAATAAAAGCACAAACACCTTCCTTTTGTTTTTTAATCAATTGTTCAAAATTAAAATATTTAAAATACTAACCAAAAATCATAACACATGTTTGCATCATTGTGATTTGTGTCTGCAGTGGCTCCTCTGATTGGCCGGTACTGCGGGACAAAGATCCCTCCGGAGATCCAGTCATCGTCCGGCCTGCTGTCCCTCTCCTTCCACACCGACATGGCTGTGGCCAAAGACGGCTTCTCCGCCCGCTACAACATGACGCACAAAGAAGTCAGCGACAGTGAGTGCGAGATAACTTTTTAAACAACTGCTCTCTGTGTCGGTTTGTTTACCTGTTTTTATTCCCACCTCTATTTTCCCTCTTTCAACAGCTCCTTCTCCGTCATCTCTGCTGACACTCATCTTTCTTTCTTCATCTTTCGCTCCTCTTACCCTCTCGATCTTTTTCTGCTTTGCCTACTTTAATGCTATTTCGGTCTCGAAGCTCTCTCTCACCCCTCTCAGCCTATTTTGCTCTCTCCTGAGAGAGCATGATTTCTCTGAAGCAGATTCATACTATTTTCTTTTAGAATATAAATTAAGTTCACCTCAGTTTACCACCGCTCACCTGTTGGGCTGCTTTCTGTCTCCCTTTGCCCTTTCTCTGTCTGAATCTACCTTTTCGTCTCTGAGTTCAAGCTCTATAATATGCTGCTTAGATCTTCCATTTCAGTCTCTTCAATACGTTTTCTTGCATCTGTCATCCGTTCGATTCAACTTTCCTGTCTTTCTTACAGCTCTTTTTACATCTCCACTGTAAAGCCACGTCAACAGATAGACGTCAATAGATAATTAATGCTTTGCTTTTTCCCATCAGCCTTCCATTGTAGTATGGCGCTCGGTATGGAGTCAGGAAAGATCAGCGACGATCAGATCTCCGCTTCCACGACCTTCTACGACAACCGCTGGTTGCCACGCCAGGCCCGCCTCAACAACGACGACAACGCCTGGACGCCTTCAGAGGACAGCAACAAGGAGTATATACAGGTCAGACTTTAAGGTTCTTTCATATCACACAACATCTTCTTGTGTTTTTGTGCTGCTCTTCCAACCTGGATGGCTTTTACTTTTAAATGCTTTAGTTTCAGCAATAGAAAATTGGCAATTTAAAGACAAGGATCTTTTCAGTGTCCATTCATTCCCAGCAAAAAACACACACATCAAATATAAAAATGATCATATTTCCAGCTGTGAAAACCACACAAAGACAAAATCTGAATCCGTGTAGAATTTGTCTCAGTGACACTCGTATACAGGAGAAGATTCCCGGGCCAGCAGCAGCTGGTGTGCACTGAGGACATACAGCAGGATACACGCACGCTGAAAAGAAATAGAGGAACTGTAAACTGATGATAAGGAAGTGCCTCTGCGCTCTCAATCTTTCCTGTCTCAAACACACCCAGGCCCACGTGTATGCATGCATGCATAGACACACACAGACACAAGCGCTTGAGGAGAGCGGCGAGAAGACCATGATTGATGAAGGCACTCTTCAGGAATGCATCCGAACACTACGCCATTGATCTTTGCCTCCAGCCTTCCTCCCCTTACACACACACACACAAGGCAGTGCAAACACACACACACAGCACCTAAGCTCCCTCAGCAGTAGGCCACAGTCGGCGTCCATCCCCTGCTGTCTCTGTGACAGATAGACACAGCAGCTGCTGTCTCTGTTATCTACATCAGTCCTGACCACCATACGGCAATCTATACATATTTCTCTATTCTGTTCATGTCTAATCTGTTCTATTCAGTCATGCATTATTGCTTTTTTTGCTCCTTTTCCCAGGTTGACCTGCACTTCCTGAAGGTTTTGACAGGCATCGCCACACAGGGCGCCGTTTCCAAGGAGACGCAAAAATCCTACTACGTCACCACCTTCAAACTGGAGGTCAGCACCAACGGGGAGGACTGGATGGTCTACCGCCACGGCAAGAACCACAAGGTAGGTTCTGACTCAGACCTAACCAGCCCTGTAAGAGGGAGGACAAACCCACAACCGTGAATGTGACTCTACACTGAGACAAATTGAGGAAATAAATTGACTCCATGAGCTTGCAAAAATAACCCCCCCAACGAGAAGTTGAACTTGGCGCCCTTTCTCTAACCTTTATACAACTATCCAACAACAGAGGCTGTTGTGTGCATCCATATCAATTGATGCAACATTCCTGAAGGAGCCGTTCCCCTTCTAGGACTGTTTATGAACCTGAGTCATGACCTCAGTCATGAGATAGAGAAGGAGGGAATGGGAGAGATAGGGAGAGGAGGGGAAGCTGACAAACAAGAACAATGGAGTCCTCTATGTGCCCTTATCTGGGCTTGCTATTCATCATCTCTCTCGACACACACACATAAACACACACCTGGGGGTTGTAATACCCATGGAGTCATACCAGGTGTGGACGGAGCAAGTGTGTGTTCAAGAGTTATTTTCTGAGATAGGTGGTGTTATGTGCTTTGATAGAGCCTCATTGTATCCGTCCCTGTTTGTTTTGTGTGTCAGGTGTGGGGATTGGATTCATACACAGGCTTGTGTGTATGCATATACAGTGCAGGTTGTTGTTGTTGTCATGGTTCAGCCTACAGTAAGCTCGTCTCCAGGGGAATTGAACTCTGTCCCTCATATCTGGGTTAAGGTCACTGTGGATTTCAAGCGGAAAAATAGAGAGTGAGTAAGGGTGGAGGGGTATATAGAGGGTTAATCCACATTTACCCACATGGGCTGGGGCCCCCTTCTGTGTGTGCCAGTGATTGGTTTGGGTGGGGCCAGTGGGGGGTATTTGATGTGGAGATTATTGAGCGAAATGTGGATTTGACTTAAAAAGTCAACATCTGTGCAATTTATTAGAACCCCCCAGATGCCCCCCACTCCTTCCACATACACACACACACAAAATACACAGACCCCCCCTCTTTAAATAACCTCTGGCTGATCTCTCTGTCTGGAGATCTGTGCGTGCATGTGCATATGTATAGGATGTGTGCCTGTCTGTCTGTGCCATGTAATCTGAGTCCACTAATCTGTCTGTGCAAAAAAAAAAATGTTGAGACACTTTCAGACATGGAGTCAGACAGATGCATCAACATCCATTTGAGAGAGATACCGCTTGTACTACGAGTGGTTGCTTTGAAAAGGTTTTAATTGGTCATGTTTTCAGCTTTTAGAATGCACAGCGGGAAGATCAATACAAGATAGCAGATTTGTGTTATAGTATGATTTCTAAAGAGAGTTGTAGTGGGAAATATACAGCGCAGTTCATTTTGATGATCCACACATTCGACTCAGTATTAACTGAAGCCAAGCAAATACTCTGTGAATATTCCTCAAAAACCAAGTTGAAACCAGGAAATCAAGCCTGCTACTTCTACTAAAGGAACATTACATTATCTACATAAAATCCAGATATGATCAAGTGCACCATCTGCTCTTGATCATCATAAAGAATAGATGACAGTTACGACATTCACTCCATGTGTGATACGGCTCTTATATTCAGCTTAAGGATTTATTGTGCATCCACATTCTCTGATGTATAATATAGAGGCAAAGCATCTCAGATTACGTGGGATAAAGCTTTCTCTTTGTATTTTTGTGGCAACCACAGGCGGGGATGGATGGATGGATGGGATTCAGGAATAAGGCTTTCGTCAAATCGCACACTGAAAGTACAAATTGCAGTCATGATTCCAGCCCGGCCTGACTTTATAATGCTGAAACTGAAGAGTTTGCCGCACTCTTCACTCTCCCCCGTCAGTCAGGTTCTCCTCTGGTCCCGGTGGGCTGCAGTTGAATCTTCCGTGACTGCTAATCCACCAGTCATGTCTTACAAACTCCCAGTTAGCCCGTCCTAAGCCCCCCAAAGAGCCCTTAAGTGGTTGAAGCTCAATTCTCGTCAGGGGGTTCTGTAATGACTGGGATTTGGTTCTTTTAATTGTCATTTAACAGTGAGCTCGAAGCTAATGTGGCTTTGGAAGAGTGTGTGTCGGGAGTGTAGGAAATGTGTGTGTTTGTGGAAGGTTGAGCCGTGAGTGTGTCTGTGCATCAGATATGAATCACCCATGAATAAAAGGATTGGCTTGGCACTTCTTACCTCACCATGTTTGTTATTGGGGGAGAGCACGTTGCCATTTATTGTCAAGATTTGTGTCCCTATTTGCTGTGTTAACAAAGACCCAAGGATTTAATGCCAGTAAAGATTATTTGACAGGACGAGACGCAGGAGCACAGTGAGAGAGGAGCTGAAAAGCATTGTGGGAAATAGTGCTTTTTTTGTGCTGTAGGAAGAGAAAAACACCAGCGCTGCAGATTGCAATCACCTCAGTCACACCAGCAAGCATTCGCTGTGCGTGTGTATGTGTGTGTGTGACTTCGGTTCCATTCAGGGACACATTTAGAATAAAGACCTGTTAATTGGTGGCAATTGGGGACAAAAGTCATGTCCCCAGTTGGACAACACCTGATTTGTGGGTCAACGGTTAAGTGTATTTAATGTCCCCAAAAGTGGCCTAAGTAAATGTGTGTGTGTGTGTGTGTGTGAATTTTTTTTACTCTTTTTCTGCATGCCAACACATTTTCAATTTGACACCCATGTGACTTGTTAATTCTAAATCACACTACTCACATATGCACCTCATTACTTGATGAGACGCTAGCACACTTAGGAATTGCATATCTCTTGCATACACACACTCGGTTATAGATACAAACACACAATGGTTTTTCTGTAGCAGCCGAATAGACACACATGTGAACCCAAACAAATTAACATTAAAGACACACATGCTGACATCCGTCTGTGAGGAAAATCCCATCAGCCCCAGTGCTAACCAAGCACTGTTACTGAAAAGTATTGTGAGGCTGTGCTAAATCTGTCCAACACACACACTCACACACACATACATGCACTCATGCGCAGACATACACACATACAAAGTAACCTGGGAGGGAAAAAAAAAACAGCTCACACAGCATTTGAGTCTGCTCCTCCATCACACTGTGTCACACACACACACACACACACACAAAACACACAGAAGCTATGTTTTTAAAGCATTTATTCTTCAAGCTAATACATAATACAAACATAATTCTGCATATGCTCCCAAAGGTAAAGATTCACACACACACAAACATGGAGTCAAACGCAGCTGGTAACACTGGTGGGAGGCTTCGACATAAGATGGTGTAAGACAATTTCTAAGGATCACTGCTCTAGCCTTAGCTCATACACACACACACACACACACACACACACACACACACACACACACACACACACACACACACACCACTAGCCCCTCTTGGAGCCAGTACAGGAGGGCAGCCAGCTGGAACCAGTTCCTACTGTCAACATCTTCATACCAAGATCGAGGGAGGGAGAGAACGTCGGGAGCAGAGACAGGATGGGGGGAGTTATGGTTAATGGCTAGAAAGAAAGAGAGAGAGAGAGCAGGAATAACTAGAGCAAGAAGACAGGGATGAGGAGTGTAATAGACAGAGAAAGAGACCCGGGATCTGGGGAACAACACGGGGATGAAAAAACGGCTGGGAAACGAATAATGTCTTGTGCAGAACTCGCCACATCTCCCTGTGGTGCCGTCAGCTTGAAGGAAAACACTGGCAGAGGAAGGAGACATGTGCCAAAAACACACAACGGAGGGAGAAGGAGAGAGATGGTAAATGAATCAAGCCATGATGTATACATCTATCCACGTCTCATTTTCCAGAGAACAAATGATCGTTAACGTTAACAAGACCCAGTGAAATTTAGTCTTTTTAGGAAGCATGTTTTTGCTCTCTATGCAGAGGTTTAAATCTTCAGAGAAGGTGTTTACTACAACACACATACACGCCTCTCGCAGTGACCTCGTTCTCCGGAGAGGTCATCAATAGTTAAATACCCATGGTGCCTGTGTCCCGCCAACATCCACACAAACGAGACTGACCGTCGCATTGCTGCCGTGTGTGTGTGTGTGTGTGTGTGTGTGTAGGTTAGGAGGGGGCTTCAGACTACAAGCAGCGCTTCGTTATATTTTCATGACTCTCCACACCAGGAGACACAACATGACAACGTTAATTATTCAGCTCACCAATCACGTGTGGGCCGGCGCTCACATACATGCACAAGCAAAAAAAAAGCATGCCAGTCGCCAGGCAGATTTCAGAGGCGGCCCAGACAGCAGACTGGTAGGCTTGTCCGTCTACGATTTGGAGATGAATTCCTGTTCATGTCTGGTCGACATTCTTAGTTAGTCACAAAGTAACCACATTATCAGCAAGCTGGCCAATGAGCAACCATCTGCTTCCTCAGGCCATTGACCTCTAACCTTGGAAGTAATGGGTCAGGAGTCAACTGAGTGACCTTTCAGGTACCTTGACAATAGATGGGAGGAAGTGGAGCCGACTGACAGCTCCTCAGTGTCTTTGTCTCTATTCCTTCTCTTCCTCCTGCCAAAGTTTGCTCCCTCTCCTCTAACATCCAAAAACAAATGAGCCTCTGGAGATTCTTTTTGAGCAAATTGTTCTTTTGGTGTGAGTAATGTTGGCCATATTCTCTGCTTTTATCTAAAGATGAAAACAAAAAAATAGAGCTGGCAGCACTGTAATGCACCAGCTAATGGCCTTTTAGTCATGGTAGGCATCTCGTGCGAATGGAACAAGACATCAAGACATTTCTGGGAGGGCGGAGCGGACAAATATTTTACAGACGCTTCTTCACTTTTGAAAGGGAACTACTATATCGCTACATAATTTATCTTAATCGCAACTTATCGCCTAATGTGTTTATTGAAAAGAAAATGGAGTCGACGCTGTTGGAAGCAATATTCAGATTGGACGCGGTGTTCTGGTGTCAACTCGGCTGATTTTGCCTCATCACGAGACGTTTCCTGTTCCAACAATGAATCCGTCCCTTGTTCTTTCCATCCTACCGCTCCCTGCCTCCTCTTCCACATTCCCCCCGTTCATACTCCTCATTCACTTATATCTGCTGCCCTCCATTCAACCTCTTTCCTCCCTGCTCTCTCACGCCGGCCTCCTCTCTTCATCTGTTTCTAACTATTCTTCCGAGGACTCTCCCTCCCCGCAGTCATTTTCTGTTTTTCCTGTCCTCGCCGTCTCTCCCGCCCCGCTGCTCTTTGTTTCGCAGACAGAATATCTGGGAGCGGCAGAGATGGGTCGGCCGTAACGCAAGGCGAACCCTCTTTGTGCGAGCATGCGTGGGTGTTTACATAACCCCCATAAGAGCCCACATCCACTGTTTGGCCTCTTCGGTAAACACAGCGGCTGTCTATCCTCAATCCAGCGGCAGATACAGCACAGATAGACCCGCTTATCTGTTCAAACACTCATGCTGCTTTGTATTGCCAGTGTCAGCTCCTCTTGATTAAATCAGGCCATGCCCAAAATCAAATAAAACCCCTCGAGTAGGATTTTGAAGTCATATCACTCATATTCCCACTGGTTATGGAATTTCTGGAATATCATATAATTTTTGGAGGCATGCGCCAGACAGGGAATTTTACAAATGGGTCACTTTCCACCAATGTGGCAGAGTAGTATTTTTAAACTCCAACCAGGCTGTTTATCACTTCTAATGAAAAATTACATTATCAAAAACAAGAGGGACTCAAATTTTTCGGCTATGGGAGCGTGCTCAGTTTTGATCATACCGTGCTTGGATTAGAGTAGAAGAAGAAATCATGTAAGGATCTTTTTTTAAGAAATGATGCCTTTAATCTTTAATTCAGCCGCTTGTAGCAGTTGTCTTTCCATCTCTCCATTGTGTGTGTGCGGCGGCTGTGATGTTAGTCAGCGCGGTTTTCGCTGATGTCTGTCAACAGCTGGCCCCGGTCAACCACAGACAGATAGAGTGAGTGACACTTAACAGTCAGTTAAAAGACGCTTTCTTTGCTTATCTCAGTGTGTAGGATGTGTGTGTGTGGCTTCCTGTGGTTTCCTATGTGTGGTTTCTGTTTGTAGCCACCAACAAGAGGAAGATAGGCAATAGGGGTAAGGGAGGAAGTGTACAGATATATCAAATGTATGGCTTTGAAGACGCAATGTAAGGAGAAAACGGTGTTGGGAGGGATGTGGTAGACAGACAGAGAGAGTGCAGGGAAGAGGTGCTGGACTCAGAGTTGTAATTACAAACTGGAAATTAAGGCTTTGCTAAGACTTTGTCTGCCACAAAAAAGAAAAAAGGAAGACTCATGTCTGTCATTGAATTTCCCCATCCAGCGCCCTCAAGCATCACGGGACGCTTTTCTGCCCAAAACAGGAAGTAACTTGACCACCCTGGTTACATCTGCCCTCCGACCCCTGCTGCCCCTCCCCGCCGCTTAAGAGCAAATGGAAGGAAGGGAGTGTTCATAGAGAAGTGAATGTTAATGCTTTTGGTGGGACACCTCAGGAAGTTCATTTTACTCACATCCTGCCCACCTGG
This sequence comes from Centropyge bicolor, assembly GCA_037975185.1. Lineage (NCBI taxonomy): Eukaryota > Metazoa > Chordata > Actinopteri > Pomacanthidae > Centropyge > Centropyge bicolor. Next base: position 699,286 of record JBBMOC010000049.1, on the reverse strand, counting down.
ACAGACTTCCTGCGTCTGACGGCCAATCATGTGGGGCTGTGTCAGGTCATGTCTCCCACAGCGTCCCACGGGCCACCAGCATAGAGTCGTGTGGGAGTTTGTGGATGAGTGAGCAGTGTGTGTGTGCGAGAGCAACCCTCATCCATCGGCGGGCTTTCCCAGCCTCCCAGCGGCGAACCTTTGACCCCAAAACACATCGACAGCTGGGATGGTGACATTGGATCCATGTTTGGGTTGTCTCTGCTTTGTCCGGCCTGCCACTGTGTGTGTGTGTGTGTGTGTAGCCAAGCGAAGCCATGCACTGTGGGTGGGTGAAGAGCAAGAGGTAGTGTGTGTGTGTGTGAGAAATAGAGCGATAAGACATGCACAGTACATCTCCTTCTGACAGTTTGTGTGTCTTCTATTTGTCTTTGCTCTCCCAGATTTTCCACGCCAACACAGACCCAGCTGAGGTGGTTCTGAACCGGGTCCCGCAGCCAGTCTTGGCCCGGTTTGTTCGGATCCGACCGCAGACCTGGAGGAACGGCATCGCCCTCCGCTTCGAGCTCTACGGATGCCAGATCACAGGTGTGTGTGTGTCACAAGGTTAGATTTGTCTGACCTTTGCCTTTGCCTGAAGAAAGTTGACTTTGCCAGGATCATCCTGCTTCAAACTCTGTTTGACTCAACAAACAATTTCCTGCAAACTCAAAATTCAACAGAGGTGATGAGTGAGAGGAGATTTCCTTTTTTTGTCATTTCGGTGATTGAGGGATTTGATCCTGTGGTGTTGTGGTCAGAAGCCTGCCTTTTCTTTCATCTTGTGAACAAAACTATTGAAAACTACATTTAATTTTAGTAAAAGACTTTGAAAATCAGCCAAATATAACTTCCTAAACCATAAAAACCAGGAACACACACGCTCATTGTCACACACACTCACATATATGAGTATTTAGGCTCTCTCCCACACTCCCCCGCTATCTTTTAAACATAGGAAGCCTCAGGCTAATTAAAGGAAACTTTTACTCTATTCTTCCTTCCAGAGGCGCCACCAGTGTCATTTCCATCTCTCCATGCTCTCCCACTTCTTCTACGCACTCGCTTTCTGACTCCAACTCCCCCAACGCCGCCTCTCTTTCCTCTCATGGTTTTAGATACTTTTTTGATGTGCCGTCTTTGCTCTGCAAGCTCCTCTATATCGAGAAATGAGTACCGATCAATCATTCATGGCTCCCGGTTCGCTCTTACATCAGAAACTGTGATTCGCCTCAGCCTCAACAGCTGCTATTGAAATAACTATTAGCTCTTACAGTACAGGTACATCCACACACACAGGCGGTTTCTAAATATAGCCGATGACCTCAAAAGCAGGCACACCCTTTGAAAGGTACACAGACACTGCATACACACACGCACGCACACACTTCCTGTGCCTTTTATTCATTATTTACATCTCCTGCTTTTGCAGTGACATAACAGCATGAAACTTTGATCTGTGTTCTCTTAAACCGTCAGTACAACTAACATCTCCCCATCTCTCTTCCTCCTGCGCGTTCTCTCGTCCTCCGTGTCTCTCTCTCTCTCTCTCCACCTCCCACCACCCTCCGCGCTCACACACCACCCCCTAGTCTCTCGCTCATCCTCCCTCCATCCTTCCCCTCTCCCACTGTTCCTCTCAGTAGGAGTCTCATCTCTACATCTTGCTCTCCTCCCAGTTCCCCCAAGCCGTCGTCTCCAACTCAGAGTCCCTGTCTCTCGCTTTTTTTTCCTCCACTCTTTCCGCTCTCTACTTCTCTGCCTCCAGACTCCTCGTATTATACCTTTCTTATCCCCTTAATCCTCATTCCTCCCTCTCACATCCTCCCTCAGCAAGTTACTTTCAATGCTACTTGCTCATCCATATCTGAATGAGTTTCAGTTCCAAGTGCTTTAACATGTACGTGGAACTTTCTCTCAGTCAGTGAACGTACATAAAATGTGTGCAGCACTGTGAACAGACAAGCTGTTGTATAGAATATAAAGATACAATTCAGTGAAATAACATATTGAATGCAAAGCCGGGATGTGTGTCCATTCGAAAGCAGATTTAATGCATGCTTTTGTCTCACTAATGGCAGTCTAATTGCATATTGAACATGAATAGTGCTGTTCTACACATCTCTTTTCCTCCCCTCCCTCCTCAGTCTCTCACCTTGCCCTTAACTCGTAATGCTTAGTGGCCAGAAGTGCAGTCCTGCAGTGAAGCTTAACAGCTCCCAGGTGGGAATGCGCGTAACAGCGTGAGCGTATGTTAGGTCGTCACCGTCAACCCTCCCCGAGGTGAAGGTTAAAGTCATCTCTGCCCTCTCTGCTTCCCCCTCCAGATGCCCCGTGTTCAGACCTGCAGGGCCTGCTGTCCGGCCTGCTCCCCGACGCCCAGATCTCGGCCTCCTCCAGCAGGGATATGGTGTGGAGTCCGGGGACCGCCCGTCTGGTGGCCAGTCGTTCCGGCTGGTTCCCAGCGCCTGCACAGCCCCTGGCTGGAGAGGAGTGGCTTCAGGTACAAGAGGATTTTAATAGCATTTATTGTACATTAGGACTGTGTGAGTAAAGTATGATATTAATGCTCATCTGGTCCCGGCAGGTCCTCATATATGTTAAAGCAATGTGTTATATTTTAACATGAATGAATCACTATGACATTATATTACAAAAATTATTCTAATAGTATATTTTAGTTTAAAAAATGTAATCACATTAGCCTGTGTGGAAGACTGACTGCAGCACAGATTATAGCTATTGGACATGAACATATGTAAATGCTTCTACTGTACACTGTAGTGTATTTTATGGTATGTGTTGTGGTGTCATATTTAGTGTTAAATATGCAAAACAATTTGTGTCATTTGTTCAGGCTAATTCTTGTTACTTTAGCAGTGAAAAAAATGTTTATTTATGCAACAATAGTACCTTTAAATTCTAGCTTACACATATTGCTGCCGGAGGCAAATGAGCTTAAGTAAGAAACAAAATGCAATGAGACATAACCACGTGCTGTTTTGTGTAAACTGCATTAATCTGAATGTAATCTCTACAGGTGGATCTAGGTGTGCCGAAGACGGTGCGTGGAGTGATCACCCAGGGAGCGCGAGGAGGAGACGCAGGAAGCGGGGCGACCACAGACAACCGGGCGTTCGTCAGGAAGTACAAAGTGGCCCATAGTTTGAACGCAAAAGAGTGGAATTTCATCATGGACATAAAGACTAGTCTGCCCAAGGTGAGCGAGGGAGGATAGATGGAAAAAATGATGTGTTTGCATATAACAACAGTTAACCTCACAGAGGCAAACTATGGAGATGACATTGCACTTTTGTGTTTGTGTATTCTGGACAGATCTTTGAGGGTAACACACACTACGACACACCAGAGCTGCGTCACTTCGAGGAGACAGTGGCCCAGTACATCAGGTTATATCCAGAGAGGTGGTCTCCAGCAGGCATCGGCATGAGAGTGGAGATACTGGGCTGTGACCTTCCAGGTAGGACATTCCGCCGTTGCTTATATGACAGGGAATCACTTTATATATGATAATTTGCTGCCACTATTCCAGGTTGAATTATTTGCCCCGCACTGTAATGAACTCAAGTGATCTAACCAGAACTGAATGGACCTTGAGGAAGGTGGCTCACCACAGAAGTGAGGCTCACATTAGATATGCATGAGAGTCATTAGAGCCTGCCAGAGGTGAAAAGAGACGGCCCAGAGTTGGCCGAGAAAGGGAAAGTGATAGCACGGTGAAAGCCTGACCCTAAAAGGTTACCATTTTGATATGCTTCTGAGATTGTTTCACCTGGAAAATACGAGTTAAGCTCGCTGTAAGCCTCTACAACAAGTGTTAGCTTCAGCGGGGAGTGGACAGGGTTCGGTTTAAAGGAATGCGTCCCCAGAGAGAGAGAGAGAGAGAGAGAGCGAGAGCGAGCATTGGTTTGTTCACTTTCCAGCGTGGTCTGTTATCCAGATGTGCTGGTAGAAACACACACATTCACCGACACTCACACACATATGGACTCTCACTATTTACCACTCCCTCTGTGCCTGAACAGGATGGCTGGCCTGTATAGCACAACATCAGCGCTTACATGCAAGCACAGAACCGCATACATGTACGCACGCACACACAAAATAAACCACAGAGACAAAGGCATGGATACTCTCCAGACTTGCTTATATTCACACACCCACACACACCGCTACACACCGTCGTGAATACAAGTTCAGCTATGCCTGCATTGAGGTGATTTATGTGTGTCTATGTTTGTCTAAGTGCTGATGAAGTGCACTGCTCTCTAGTTTAAGAGAGATGAAATATTAAGAAGAGCACATCATCATTATTGCTTTTACCACTAGTCCGGGCAGAGTAATACTCATCCAAAGACATACACAGGTACACATGCCTTTACAACATCAGTGTGTTTAATAAGTAGGTGGCTCTTAACTAAAATGTAAATAACAATTTGTTTCTAAAAGGAAAGTGATAGAATAATGTAATTTACATGCAGTCCGAGAAAGCATTTGCTTTTCTCTAATCACAACTGCTCACATCATGATGATTTACTCTTTGATTGACAAGTGACCCAGTGGGAGGTCCAGTGCTGAAAACAATGAAGATGGAAACAAAATGAAAAATCCACAACCTCCAGGTTCAGGTGTCACAGTGCTGCCAGCCAGGCCTCTGTTTTTGTGTTAGTTTTTGGTCAGCCATTGTTTTTGTTCTTAGTTTGGTGTCTTAGTCAGAGTTAAGTTCTGTCTGTCACTATTCACCTATTCATCATAGATTCTCACCTCAGGTCTCTGTACTTTTCTTCCCACCCTGCCTCTGCTTCACCTACCAGCCACTCCCACCTCATCATATCACCTGTGTTCCCAGCTGCAGCTAAATACCATCAAGACTCTATATAAGCCTGTTCATTTCATTTTTCATTTGCTGATTTGTTGTTCTTGGTTCCTTCGTCCTTTCATGCGTGTCAGTGCTCTTGAAATCAGTTGGACCTGCTCTTTGCATTTGAGTCCATACCCACTCACCCTAACATCAGGGGAGATACTTTTTCCAGATTTGTGATTTGTATCAAATGGAATGGAGGGTTTTGGGGGAAATGTGGCACAAAAAAACTGCTGCTGACGGTCACACATTGTTCGCAGGCCTCCAAAACTCAGCAGGAGTAGTGGACTACTGCTGGCATCCTGTAAATCATTCACTTCTTCTTACGCTCAGACCGCTCACTTCTTTCTCTTCTGTCTTCAGTTAAGCCCTCTCTTTGAGTTTCTTTTCATTTATATGATTCAGGCCAAAGAAATGGTCGTATTTTTTACCCCCAAATCTCGCCTGGCGCAGTTTGAACATAGCAGCAGCTACCACAGCGAGGCAGAATAAGGTCTTCTCACCCCATTCCTACACATGGTTGCAGTTCTTTCTTTTCCCACCCTGAGGCCCAGTACGTGGGTTCGTTATTGTTTTTGTTCTTTTTTTGTTACCATGCCTCCTCTCCTTTCCTCTCCTCCCCTCCTCCTCCTCCTCCTCCTCTGTTACTCATCCCTCGCACCTCTTTTCCATGCTCACTGCTGTTGGTCTCCTTCTGTTTCCCCCTGTTGACGCACAGCTGACTCACACACACACACACACACACACACATAGCCTCTACAGTGACAGTACAGTGAGCTTTTTTCCTTGTATACGTGCTTCAAAAATTCATGAGCTCAGGAAGGAAAATTTAGAGACTGATGTGTAAAAAATGCAAAATATCATCTTTTTCTAGGGAAGCATCATTTCAGGTTTAGGAGCACAATACTGTAGAGCTCACACATGCACACACACACCTATAAACCTCAGGTGTCACACTGGCTTTCTGGCTCCTTCAGAAATCTCAGTAAATATGGTAGAGCTGACTGTAAAGTGATGACAGTTTAGTACTGTACTTATTTTGGCTCTTCATATAAGCTCTTTATGTCACTGTCTTCACAGCATCCCATCCTTCAGGGAAGTTTCTCTCTTTCTGACTTGAGTGTGTGTGTATGTGAGTGTGTTTGTGTGTGAGTGTGAGTGTGTGGATGAACCTTGATCTGAGCACTTAACCCCACCCAGCTGAATATCAAACAGTGGCTACTTGTCTTTCCCATCATGTTCTTTTGGGGTGTGTGTGTGAACGTGTGTGTATGCGCATCAGTGTGTGTGTGTGTGTGTGTGTGTGTGTGTGTGTGTGTGTGTGTGTGTGTGTGTGTGTGTGTGTGTGCGCGCCTAGGACTGCCAAGCAGAGATTTACAGAAAGGCTTTCTACATAATTGAAGATTTTTTTTCTCTTCTCTCACATATTGCTGAGTCACATTCTTTGGGAGTGTGCAATGTCTTTTATGCATAGTGGGTTGGCCCTCGCCACCCTGTCTATGTGTGTGTTTTCGGTGTCTGTGTGTGTTGAAAAAACAAGCATGCAAAAACCTTTATCTGTGTGTGTGTGTGTGTGTGTGTGTATTTTTGCGATCATGCATGCGCAGCTGCGATGTGTATTTGTACGTGTGAGTGTGCATCTCCATTATCTATGCCAGCAGTTCCCCTGGGTCCAGTTCTAAGTGTTGGTGTCTCATCCCGTGCATGATGATGACTTGCATCATCACCTGCAGCAGTAGACACATTATGTAAGACAACACTCCGCTGCAGAGAGACTCTTCCTGCATTACAAGGCCCTCTGCTGCGCATGTACAGTAGGCCTGCCTGCCTGCCTGCACACACACACTGCCATCCTCACATTGCTCTGTGACACAGTCCTCACACACATCAAGGACAGGCCTTGGGGCAAGGTAGGCAGGTCAAATACGCTCACACACATTCCCCCTCCATCTCACATAAACACACACACCCACACAAACGCACAAGTCGGTCCCATTCCCATTGCCCCCGACACTCCTGTCACGCCCTAGAAAGGTCAGCACATTTACACTGTGACAAGGCCTGACCTTTGAAAGCATGGAGTGCTCAGGAGCTGGCTAGAATCTTAATGGGCTTGTGTTTATGTGTGTTTAGCTGTGTCCACACGCGGGAGTGCATATGTGCAGGTGATGTGTAGGCACTCGGTTTATTTTAACGCCCGGTCCCGAGACTTAACTGGCCGACTCAAAGGTTGAACTGGTATAAAAAGGCAGAGGGAGAGCGAAAGCAAACAAGAAGAGCACAAGAGACGGAACATGGAGGAGAGAGGGAGCGAGAGATGGTGTTGCATTTGAAACACAGGAGGAACAGAGGTTTGAGGAAGAGGGTTGCTTTTCTTGCCTTACCTTCCCGGTGGGCCGGCATCGATAAGAGTCTCATTAGGTAGTTAATGACAGGCATAAAGGACGTGACATTAACGCTGGGTTAATGTCAGAAGCCGTCACCAGCTGTGGCCAGATCTTTTATGTCTGCCATTTCTCCAGCTGCGGCGCCGTTGTGCTCATTTCCACAGGAAGTTCCTTTAAGCAGATCAATTGTGTATCACGCCGCGTTTGTTGCCCTTAGCGCCTTTCATAGTCTTTAAATCTTTCATAGTCTTTAAATGATAACGGTAGTGCAAAAGGACCAGTAGGAGGCTCCAACATTGCCACAAACAGCAGAGCAAAGAGAGAAAAAATGACTTTTTCTTTTTTCTTTTTTAATGTTTACGTGCTTGTTGTGTTTCTTTCCCAAATTACGAGCTCCGTCTCACATGAGAACACCAGACATCCAAGTCTCAGAGCTGTTTGGATAGACTTCAATGAGACATGTCAGGGAGAGCTAACAAAGCAATGTGAAATATAATGTGCTTGAGAATTTGTTTCATTGGTCATTAATGTCGGCTGAATAAGAAAAAGAAGCCGGTGTCATATCTGAGCGGCGTTGTGTTGTGAAATGTGACGAAACAAGTTATTGCATAAAAATGTGTTGTTAATGGGTTTTTGCACTGATTATATAGACAGAACTGAGGACAGCCTACACAGTTTACTCTCATGATAAATTTGGATCTTTTGGTTCGTGACGTGACCCAAACCTCCGTGTAAACTCCCATAACACACCAGGGCTGACCCATCTGCTCCTAATAACACAGCGCTTTCTCCCACTTCACATTCCAGCTGCAGCCTGCTCAACATGTGTCTCTTCCTGCACATGTGACGTGTTTTAATGAGCAAATCGTTGGCTTATTTATGCCTTGGTTGTGTGTTTGTCTTTCTTTGTGATATATACATGCTTAAATTGATGTTAAGGGCAGAGAGGCGATCATACATTTCGTGTTTCTGTTTGTTCTCCCTCCTTTTGAGCGAGCATGAGTTATAGAGTGAGGGTAACACACACACACACACACACATAAAAACAGAGCGTGGGACGGAGTAAGTGTGCTCCGTATCCTCCCTGACAGCCAGTGAGTAGTCCCAGAGTGTGATCATCCCGTCCAAGGTCGAGAGGAGTTTGTTAGACACATCCATCCATCAGCCTCAGCCCAGGCGTGAGGGTATGTGTGTGTGTGACTCTGCATCTGTGTGTGTGTTATCATGTGGACATGTGCATATCCGTGCATATTTGAGTCATATTTGTGCTAGACACTGACGTCAGAGCACACAGACACAACACGACCAGGGCCCCTTTGTGTGCCTTATGGCTATCTGTGCCTGCCTCCGCCTGTCTCTGACACTCTGACTGCGATGGAGACTGAGAGATAGAGCTAGTTTCAGACAGTGACCTCACAATCTCAATTATGACATGCACTTTAATTCACCCTTAATATCCAGGGCACAGGGAAACAGCGCTCTTCAGTTTCCTGTGTAAAACATCCTCTCACTGCCATTAAAGCGAACCTGAACTGTTTTTGCAAAAGAGAGTATTTCCAGGGGAACACATGCGAAACACTGGATTGACCCATGCAACAGGCTGCAGTGAAAAAAAATGAAAATCCATGGGGTTACGTGCCAGGCAATTTTTTTTTGTCTGGAATCAGTTGGCAGGCAACAAATAGACACTCCAGGAAGTTATTAATCTCAACCAAGAGATAGTCTGGTACAAAATTTTCTGTTTTGCAATTTGGCCTCTTGATTAATCAAAAGAGATATAACACTTTTTTTTACCCCTTTCTCTTTGTTTGCAGCCTTACTTTAATGGGGTTCTTAAAAGTATATAAAGACACTTTACCTCATCACTGTCTAGTTTCTGCCTTTGTTTCTTATCACTTCCTCTCACATCTGTGTTTCCTGGCCCTCCCTCACGTCTGCTACCAGCGGAGAATTCCTCATAAATAATCTCTTAAACAAACATCTAGTGATTAATGCGTCCTCTTTACAATCACCTAACGATGTGAGGATTGTTCCATAGGACCACCTTTGACCCATGCTGTGTTTGTGCTTGTGTCCATAGAAACCACCACGCCGGCGGACACCGTCACGCCGACTCTGCCTGCCGACGTCGAAACCACCACGATTCCCGTTACGACTACAGGTGAGATCACGCAACAGAGTATTTTGCATGAGAGCAAAAGAAACGCTGGATTAATGGCGTTATTAGGAAGCTGTAACAGCAAAGATGAAAGCCTTTGAATGGGCCGTGTCACATTATGTAGAGCAGCTTCTTTATCTGAAATGACTGTGATTTCTCATGTGCCCTTTGGCTCTCGCTCTTCCTCCATCCTTTCCTTCCCCACTCCTCTCAGTAGCCACCTCCCCTCCGTCAGACAGCGTGTGTGACTTTGACCACGGCCTGTGTGGGTGGACGCCCGACCCCAACGCCCCTCTCCTCTGGTCCCTGCACAGCCATGGTGAGTCTCCTCATCAGTCATGTGAAGATTCTGCATGACTCACCCGCCGCCGTCTGGTTAGCAGAACGACTCAGAGCTGCTTCGGGGAGCTGAAGTTCTCCTCTGTGTAGCGAGCATTTGATGGACAGTGACCTGCAGGGGCTGTTTCAGGTCTGGATGATTTTAAAAACAATGCAGTTAGCAGCAAGTTGACATCTGAAATTTTATTTTGGTGTTACATATTTTCCTGTATGGACCTCTGTCACCTGTTTTTATGTATGCAGCTGCAAGGGGAATTTCATTTGGGCACAGAAAATTGCACAAGCGCAAATGCATTACGTTTATTTTATCAACTTCAGTGGGTCTAGACAAGACACTGTTTTCTATAATTAAATGGAGTCATTCTCCTTGTGCATCTTCATTGAGTCCCTTTTCAATTTGATTAAAATAATTCCTTAAATTGAAACCGCTCTAATTTGCCAGCAACATTGTCTGCCAGCCGCGCTGCTCTTTCCGAGCGAATGAGAATGAAAATGAATTGAGGGAATCAGAAGAGACGCCGACATGCAGCCTCACATGTGACACATGTGACACACACCAGCTCTCCCCTCGCTCGCCTCTGTGTGTCAAAACGCGTGACGGCTCGCCAGGAAGGGGTTAAGACCCAGTAGCTCCAATTAAGTTCAGAGCAGGAGATTCCAAAGACGGGCTGTTATTCCCAGCCGTCCGTTACTGCCCCTCCATTACCTCAGGCACATCCCAGATGATGCTGTGTAGACTTCCATATACTTAGACACTCCTTGAAGAAATAATTATTCATTTTCCCTTTATACATACCCGTGGATCAAAAGTGCAGCTTTTGGCGTGTTATTAAAAACTACAGAAGACGTTTCCTGCTGGGTTTAGGGAGGTTTTTTTATAGCACTATTTATAATTTTTCGTAGGCCGGGTAAGGGATTGTTATCCAGGCCTTGTTTTAAAATTCATTGGTTTTGAGCAAGTCTCCATGAAAGATTCAGCATTTCTCCAGCTGGAGAGAATTAAACAAGAGGTTCGGCATGCCCCCTTTTTTGTCAAATTTGTGATGTCACCTGGGTCATGTTCGGCAGGGCAGCGGATCTCACGGCAAAGGCTGACATGTTCCTGAAGCATGACCTATTTAGGTCAAAACCGTCTTTGACAAGGGGCTTCAAAGCAGGCTCTTTCATCACGGCCAGATTGGAAAGGGTTGCTTAGATTAGTCAGGTTGTGGCTTTCATGTATGGAGTATCATTTCCAGCCGTTTTGACACACCACGCCAGCCTTTGATTTTCCTGCAGATGTCAAAGGTCAGAAATCCCAGCCAACACGCAGGATCATTATTTCACTGCTATCAAATCACAGTTTAATCCTCTATAGAGTTCCCTTTTCTCATGTGACCCAGAAACCATGATCTCCTCACCTCTTGACCTCAGTCATGAAACCAGTAATTAGGCACAGAGGTGGAATTAGCCTCCATCTACTGTATTATTCGGATTAATATACCCCCACTAGTAAAAGCATGCTAACTAGGCTTCATAGATTGAATCCTTGTTTGCTTCTCGCTGCAGGAGACCGCTGTGAAATGGATTAATAATGCTCTGTTGTGCTGCGTACAGCGAGGCAGTCTCGATTATGAGCTGTCTGGCGAACAAGAGGCACAACAATGGGGGGTTCGCTGCAAGACACCGCGCTTCAACACGAGGCAGAGGCGATGGAAGAGGCTTTGGTGCACACATTAAAATGAGTGATAAAAAGCCTGGCGGAGTCACGAGCACGTTTCGCTCGCGCATCCTCTCTAGGCGCATACACACACATGTAGCATGTGCGCGAAAAACAGTCTCATGCACAACAAGGGAGAGACACACACTCGATGCAGGGCTGCGAAGGGCCAAGGGACACACTGTCACACATACTGTCTGAAGTGTCACACACAGGCGAGTCTGGGCGTATGGCGGGCAGAGGGGAGCTGTCAAGTCGGAGGAAGATTTGTCCCTCCAGATACTGCTTGTCGGATCTGCTGGAAAGAGCGCACACACACCCACACACAGCGAAAGGTTATCGACCCAGTCACTCAATAACTTGAGCTTGGCTGCACTAAAAACATACAGCACACCCTGACTGGATGCTACTGTAAGGTGTTTTGGATGTAAAGCAGATGCTGTGTTACAGGCAAACCTTGTGGCTGGGAAACAAAAATGAAAACAGACACATGTTCTGGAAAATGCTCGAATGTTGCCTTATTTGTCTCGGACTCCTTTTTCCTTGCTTGTAAGACAGAGGGACGCAGTTGCTCCGACACACACACAAACACACAGTTGCTCGTGATAAAGCAGGTGATTTAATCTGCAGATTGTTGATACTGGACATTTTCCCACTGGACCCACTTAAGAAATTCTTCACCAGACGGCTCTTTGAGTCACTCTCTCACACATACATGGCCATACACACACACACACTCATACATACTGTGGACTCACCAATCTTACTCTCTCACAATGGAATTCATGTCGACATCCAATTTGCAAACTAAACATCCTCTGGTGTAAACAAATGGAGTGGCGTGCGTTTTGTGGGACTTTTCCGTTGTTTAAGTCATTTACCTGGAAGGGAATGGAGAGAAATAGGCCCCGAGGGTCTTGGCTGGAGTCCTGGTCGAGCTCCATGTACGAATGACGCTCTCACCGGACCTATTCTTCTGTGTGTTTATATTTGTCATATCCCTATTGTTTGGTGTGACTATTGTGCGGCAGTGATTCCGTTCCTGTTAACAACTGGTGATTAGTTTCTTTTCTGTCTGAGGGTCGCATTGGCGATAACTGTAATTATGTGAAAACACAGACTCAGTACATGCGAGCATTTGGATATATGTATGTGTCCGCCTGTATGTGCAAACAGTGATGATTAATGATTGGAACTGTGGGACTGTACGCACGCACAGTGTGTGAACGTGCTCCCCACAAACTCATTCCTGCAGCATGCATTTACAGTAGATATCAAAAGTCCACACAGACTTTCAAATTTCCTACTTTTTTCTATTGCCTCAAGGCCTGAAATGAAAATCCATTAAATCACGCTTCTTTTTTTTTGGCTTTCATTTGACTGTTGCAACCAGCAAACTCAAGGTTGAAACAAAGCTCTGCTCATTTCTGGCAGTGTGTTAAAAATACTAGAGCAGCTTGTATATTGTTGCTGTGAAATTCTCCAGCGTCAACGTTTTTTTATCTTCCACTTGATCCCTTGTATTCCTGAGTTTATCCAGTTGGGTTTTGCAAGACCAAAGTTTATAGGATTTTCAAAGCTTAATTACAGCTGAAATATGGAAATCCCAGAGATATTCTTTCATCTCATCCCATCATGTCTCACTCTCCTCCAGAGCTCAACAGCTATCTGTACATGGACGCCAGCCTGAAGACAGAACAGCAGCGAGCCCGCCTCGTCAGCCCCGTGGTGGCGGCCGACACTGGACCCCTCTGCCTCCTCTTCTCCTACCAGCTGTGGGGGGAGGCCCAGGGCCACCTGAAGGTCCTGCTGCGGGATGCCCACAACGACGAGACCGTCCTGTGGACCCTGAAGGACGATCAGGGCCCCGTGTGGAGGGAGGGTCGCACCATCCTGCCTCGATCCCCTAAAGACTTCCAGGTAGTAATAAGCCCATACTTTGTCAGTAAAATAAAAATTGGAATTGGAAACTTTATTATTATGAAAAAGCTAAAAGAAGCTGAATAAGAAGGTGATGGGAAAAGTCATAACAGCAATGATATGAAAGCATCAGACTTCTGGCAAATATCAGTGAGCTATATTAAAGTCTGCTTGATAAATAGGTATCTGGGTCAGACCTTTTATTATGTGTCTCCCCTGAAAGAGAAACATGTCTTTACTGTCTTTATAAGGGCTGGTTGGAGAGAGAGACATTCATCTGAGAGCACATGAATGCATCACTTTTAACCTCTCTGTCACCTTAGGCCAGGTTTGACTTCAAACGGAGCTAAAGTAAGCCATATTGTCTCTACTGGCTGTGTGATTGTTTGGGGATCGCTGTGCATTTGTCAGAGACATCACAAGCAGTTAATGTTCTCATAAAAAAGTAAGTTGGAGACGCTTGCAGAGAAGGGGAGGATGGTTGCAAGTGTTGAGTACAACTTTGAAATCACAGGCACAGTATTAAGTTTTCATCCTCTTTCTCCTCCTCCTCCTCCCGCTTGTCCCCGTTCTCAATTTGCCTCCACCCCCCTGCTCCCCCCTCACCTTCATCCTGTCTCCGTCTTCCTCTTCCTCCTCAACTTTTACCTCCTCTTCCTCTTCCCCTTCCCCTCCTGTTTTGGCTGCGGTAGGTGGTGATGGAGGGGTTCTTTGTGCACGGCACCAGAGGACACATCTGGATCGACAACATCCACATGAGCTCCAGCATCCCTCTGAAGGAGTGTACACGTAAGTCACACACAAACACACATACTGTATGCACACACACGTCACATGCATGAATTTCTGTGGACAACTCTTTGACAGAAACTTTTTTTCTTGCTTCACTTTGCCAAAATATTGTCCTTTTAAAAGAATATAAGAGAAATACACACATCCATTTAACCCACCAGCTCCCTCTCATCCACTGTCTCCCCTCGCCTCATCAGCTCGCCCTCCATCAATCTGCCATTCCCTCTGTTTCCCTTCCACATCCTCCGCTTTAGCCTTAAGGTCCTCAAACAGTGACACACATGAAGTGATAAACCCCCCCCACCCCACCACCCCAGTCCTCCCCTCACTCCCCTCACTCCCTCGCACTCCCATCCCAGTTTTCGGAGACAGCCTCTCCTCCGATGAGCCCACCAAATACAGAGATGAAAGGAGGAAGGAGAGAGAGGGACAGCATTTATTCCTTCACACAAAAAAAAGAAAAGAAGAATAGGAAAACTAGGCCATAAACGCCCCGTGGGCCCCCGCGATGCTAATCTATGTTTCATTAGATTTCTCGTCTTCTCTTTCTCTCCTCTCCCTCCATCTCTCTCTCTCGCGCTCGCTCCTCTGTCGTATTTGTAAACAGAGCTTTTCCCGAGCCGTCAAAGGGAATTACTAGACAGGCTGTTTCCCAAGCAAGTTTGCGGGTGCCTGGTGCGAGCCGAGCGCCGGCATAGCCCTCCTTAATCTGGCCCGAGCAGGGGCTTTTCGAGAGGGTCTTAAACAGATCAGAGAGCAAGCCTGAGGTTGAGAGCCAAAAACCTGCCGTCATCGCTCTCGACTCACGTCCATTGTGCTTTGGAGCTGGACCATAGTGGAGAGCAGGCAGAGCGTAATTTAGGGAAAGCATGTGTGTGTGTGTGTGTGTGTGTGTGTGTTAAATGTCCCTAGCTTGGGGTAAACAGTTTTTGTGTGTTTGCTTTCAATCAGTCATTGTTGTGTGTATGTGTGTGTCATGAGACTCTTGAGAGAGGCGAAAGCTTGGAAGGCAAAGATGACAGCCCAGCCCCCTCCTGCCTCCATGCTGCTGCGTTTCCTTCTACCTCCCTTCCCTCCCCTCCTTCGCCACTCCCAGAGCATTCTGGGATGTTGCTTATCACCCAACGCAGTTGAGTTTTTCACAGTACGTTGGCGTTCCCGCCAAAAGGCCCCAGTTCCCAAGTCGGTTTCCGTCTTTCTTTCTGTTTCACCCACCCCCCGACTCACACACACACACATATACTATCTAACACACACTAGGACACACACACCAGTTCTTTGTGTTTGCATTCCAGGCAATCAAAGTGAAGGTTCTGCTCTGTGCATTTGCAGCAAGCCAAAAACCCCCTGCCCGCTCCAGTTTAACTGTGCTCCGCAGATAAACAACTTGATGAACTTTGCGAACACACAGACACGTACGCGTAGCCTATACACTCAGCCCATCTCAAATTCCCCACTCCATCAATGTGCGCTGTTTGAAATTGCATTCTAGCAAAGGAGCTGAGCAAATGCCATAATTCATGTGAGTTATCTGAGGAATTAACTTAAATTTCCTCAGGAGGAGTTTGATAGTCTTGTGACATTTGTGTGACATTTGGCTGACTTTTCTATCGTATTTAAAGTTATCTAACATTTCTCTCTCTCTCTCTCTCTCTCTCTCTCTCATCCTGTCTCTATGTCTGCCCGTCTCTCTCTTTGTCCTCGCAGAACCCATTGCAGCGTTTTCTCCTGAAAATCCAGGTGAGTTTCACTTTGGTATGATGTCACTTCCTCTCTGGTCTTGCTTCCTGCCCGTTGATATGCACTAGCCTGGGGTTTTTGCTGGGTGGCACTAAGTTGTCTAAACCGCTAAACCAGTCGGCCCAAACCAGTCCTTCACTGATGACACAGAGGTCTGCTGGAGCTGTGTGATCCCACATTAACAGAACTGCATTCATTTTTAAAAGTAGCGATTCACGGCCTCAGCAGTAGCATGTAGACATCACCAAACAAATACTAAACCCCTTTGCTAAAATCTAAATTATTAAATTTGCAAAAGAATTTTCCTAAACTCTAACCTAGTTGGAAAATAGATGATTTCAGTAATGCCTTGCTGTGCATTAGTTTTACCTTGTCAGTCTCAGTGGAAACAAAGGATTAGTCTCAAAAGAGCAAACTCTGCGTGCAAGGCAAGCTAAATCAAGCGCACCTCATGGAGTCAGATATTTGAGCTACATATTCTCAGTTCTCGGCTGCCTGACACAGCCTGAAGGGTTTTAAATAACTGTCTGCCTCATGAAAAATATTTAGAGCATCCTGGGGGACTCTATGAGATTGATGTTAGTGTTTTGGCATGTCATAATGTCTTCCAATAAGATAAGAGCTTGGCGGTTTCAGTGCGAATGTGATGTGTGTGCACTTCTTTGGCTTTTCTACTCATCCACCTTCACACACATACACACACTCACGCGGAGTCTCTAACCCTTGATAAATATGCACAAACACACACATTAATATCACCACACGCGCACACACACCGGTGTCCCCAGCGAAAGGCAATCAGATAGAGTGACTGAGCAGCAGCAAGCACGGGTGTCTCGCTCTCCTCTCCCTAACTCAGCTCTGTCTAATGAGTGTGTGCAGTGTGAAGTAGCAGGAGCACGCACCATTTCCCTCTGTAATTATGTGACACGGTCCAAAAATCAGGATGTATTCAGCTCTGCTTCACTCTCCCTAGTTCAATTTGACATTCTCCTGGTCTTACAACTCCCCACATCAAGTTTGGGTGCTACATGTGGGCTTTATTTTTTAGTTTGTCAATGTCCTCAGGGGTTGGTTTTTTTTTTTGCATAGCAGACTTGGATAGACGAGTAGAGGCTTCTTGGAAGGTGGTTAGTTGGTTCTTACCAAGAATTTGAGAAGGGGGTTCAAGCCAGGGGCAGTAGTGTAGAGGATCTGTGGAGATAGTCTCCAAGGATACAGAGCTTGGCTTGAGGAGGAGAGGACTGGCCAGGAGGCTGATGCATGAGAAAAAGGAAAATGAAAAACCAAGAACAGAAAACAGGATAAATTATGCACTCAAAACAAATCTGCCAACTTGAGCCAGCTAAATAACAAATCCCAATCCAGTATCGGCTCAGAGAGAGCTCTGGAACATTGGATTCTCATGTGGTGCCTGACTGATTCTTGCATGGTTCTGAGACTTTATCAGGGGGCTGTTTGTGACTTCCTGTGCCAGTGCGAAACAGGAAGAGGAAGCTCCTTAATTCAATGTGTGTGGGTGCTTTTATAACTCATTATTTTGGCTTTCGTTTCACACCAAGTCATTTCATTGGAGCTTTGAAAAAAAATTAATTACCCTGCATTCGATTGGCTCAACCATTGGACTGATTTCAAACCAAATCTCTTGATGATCTTGGTGTGAAAACTTGTAGTCCAGCTGCAACCCAAGCTACATGAGAGAAATGGATGCATTTGAATTTTTTCTTTTTTGGCCTTGGAGATTTATTTTATTTTTTGCAACTGGCATGCTTGTGCATGCTCACATGAGGTGCACGCCTGCTGTTCGTATTGATGAAGACCAATAAGGGATAGACAATTAGAGAATTAAATGTAGAAGATAAACAAGTGCCACTCCTCTCTTTTCCCGCTGGCCAACTATTCTGTATCTCTCCACCAGGGGGAGGCGTTCCTGTGCCTCCCTTGCCCATCCACTGGTATTACATTATGGCCGCCGGGGGCGCCCTCCTTCTCCTGGCGGTGGCCATCTTGGTCAGAGCCCTCTGTTGCTGCCGACAACACCTGGCCACCAAGAAGAGCCAGCTGTCAGTGGCCTATCACAGCTCCTCGCAGTGCTTCCAGTATTCTAACTGGTCCTCCAGTATGGCCACCCCAGGGGTGGAGCCAGTCCTGACAGTGAGGTTGGACAGCCGGGACCGACACCGTACCCTCTGCTGAAAAGAACCACTTAGCCGCGTTGTGTTTGGCAGAGCAGGACGCCAACTTGTGATGTCAGTGGCAGTGTGTGTCGCGATGCCGCAGGATTGACAGAACATCCCACTCGACGACCCCCTCCCTCATTTAGTTTACAGTTGCAAGGGTGATGATGACACAGACATTGTCCCGACTGCCAAGTGAAAATTTGCAAAGAAACACTGTGCACTCTCTCTCTCTCTGTCTCTAATGGATGTAGCTTCGGTTGCTGTTTTCTTCTTTGTTCCATTAAGGAGTTTGTTGTTGACATTTCACACTATGCTGCTCCCGATGAGAGGACTGAAGTCTGAGTAAGTTATTTATCTGAACAGCTTGTTTCGGACCATTGAGTGCCGTCTGGCTCCTCATAACCCCAACGGTCCTCCTGAAATGACCCCAGCATGGACATACACACAGACATGTGTGGGCTGGGAAGGGGGGGGGGGGTCGAGCCGGTCCTGCTGCAACAGCCAGCCAGAGCTGCCAAACCACAGGCTAAAACAAGACCCCAGAGACTTGAGGAGCTCTGCAGAGCTGAGAGGAGAGAGGAGAAAACTGCTAGGCTGAGAGGCATTCAATGTGCTCGCTGTGGAAATCATCTGGCAAGCCCCAGAAAGTAAAGCTCTTGGTATCTCTGTAATAACAACACGAGATAGCTGTGATCTGACTTATACCAATGGTGAGGGTGTTGTCATGGAGGAGAGAAAAAAAATTCCTTCCATTGTCCTTTTCAACAGAGCATGTTCACATTTAAAACAAAGGAATGCAAATCCATCATACTTTAAGTCCTGCATCACAAATGGAGAAAACCAGCTCGTTTGATTGAACGTCTTGTCTTCTCCTGATAAAGGCATCAGTCAGTGATGGATGCAGCCGTCTTCAGTGTTTAGTGTTTCATCTTGATTCTCTGGCGTAATAAAGCACGTTGTTCGACTCCCATTTATGCTCCATACCACCCACTCCCGTTGTTCGCCATGTCTTTGAGCCGCCCAGATGAAAGCCATGCCGAGCCGAGCCTTGTGTTGTGTTTTCAGTGGGAATACGTGCTTGTTGTTTTTAGGGTTGTAAATAGACACAGCTGTCGGCCATCACCACTTCTCTCTTGATTTATAATCCTACAAATCCCACAATGCCGCCGCACCAGCTGGAAGCCATAAGTGCGGTGTTTCGCTGTATGTGCAGACCCTCGAGAAGGATCCAAAACATTATGAAAAGCAGAGAAGAGCTCCAGCTGTTGATGGTTCTTCCTTTAGTGCCATAGGATGCCAGGAATGGCTATTAACATAAAAAAGACATAGCTAATGCACTCCTTACTAATATGTAACATATCTGGGATCTGAAAGCCAATTTTATGAAATCTCTCAAAAATCTGTTCGACTGAGATGGACAAATTGGCACCAATTTCTCGCTCATCAGTCGGCACGGAGGTGGCGAGATTTGACGCGAGCTCGCTCTAACACCCCCGGATTGAATGAAATCGAGGTCTTCACTCCGTGGTTTAACGGGCCGTGCTTTCGTGATCTGTCACACCAGCAAATATCCATCACCTACTAGCCCACAGCTCAGCAGAATGCACCTCGATTTGTCGCCACAATTTAGAAGCTTCTCTCCAGAGTGGGTGGGGGAGAGCCGTGTTTTTTGGCATGCTCTTACTATGTGCTTTTAAATCAACTCGGGGAGGAGGGATTGGACACCCTTACTGGTCCATCTCAACACCGTTACGCTCCAAGCCTCTAATAGTTGTAATTAGTTAATGGACAGATAACATTTATTAAGGCTGCGGTAAGCACTTTTCCCTCCCATCTACCGCACCTCCGTCGCCCAATCCGCTGCCAAATTCAGTTGCCCTGGAAACAGCATTAATAACGCCATTGGCCATCAAAGACCTCCAGATCTAGACGTGTGCCTTGCCAAACAGTTACTCCCACTCCCGCACGCTTGCCAAGAGCGGCGAGCGCAAACACACACTCGCGCACATAGACACAAACGCACACATACACACACACAAAAAATAGTGAAAAGAAAAACTCATCTAAAGTATAAGTACACTTGAGCTATTGGGCTCGACTAAAGTGCTGCAGCCATTGCTGGTTTTACCACACTTGTAATCTTCCAATTCAGACACTCACATACATATCAATTTTCAGTTCGCACCGCCTGGCACTGAGTTTCACAGAATGGAAAATCACAAGCACTACTTAAAAGTTGATATTTGTTGCCACTTTTTTTTCTGTGATCATCTTATACACCACTCTTAAACTTGACAGATTTTAATGGTGATAATGATGGGTAATGTTAATTATCTGACGATGACATGTTTGCATCTTTATTCACACGGAATGAACAGTCTTATACCATCAGTATGTTATGTGATGACAGGAATGTATCATAATGAACTTTCTCTATTAATAAAGTCATATTTTTCTATTATTCCAAGACTTGTGTGTGTCTGTGGATGAAAGATCTCTAAATTGTCAGAATTAGTACCACTAAATATGAACTCGCATATATCCAAAAGGTAAACATTTGTGTGATCTTGTGAACTTATAATCAGTGTTGAATTTGCTTGATCCTTAAATTCTGTATTTCCTGTGCTCTTCTCTGACAGTTAAGAGACCCAATGAATTTGGAGATGGCCGACTTTTCAGTGGCAGAGACCCTCTAGGTGGAGGTAACTCACAACAATACATTCATGTAAAGTCTTCTCTTCTCTAAAATTTCTATCTGTACAAAGTTAACTTTTCTCATCTGCCTTTTTTTCCCACCTCCCTGTCACAGTTTTACAGTTCCCCGAGTGGAACACAGCATCCCCCTCATCCGAGCCTCCGGTGACACGTGTCTCAGAGAAGGACAACTCGTGGCTGTACACCCTGGACCCCATCCTGGTCACCATCATCGTCATGAGCTCCCTGGGCGTCCTGCTTGGGGCGGTCTGCGCCGGCCTCCTCCTGTACTGCACCTGCTCCTACAGCGGCCTGTCATCACGCTCCTCCACCACCCTGGAGAACTACAACTTCGAACTGTACGACGGCCTCAAGCACAAGGTCAAACTGAACCAACAGCGCTGCTGCACCGAGGCGTGAGGAGGCCGGGGGGGGGGAGGAAACACAAAAGGAGACAGAACGAGAGCGAGAGATTCAACCATTTTTGTGAAAACCTCTCACTATTTTCTTCATTTCCTCCAGTTCACTTTAGTGTCAGTTTACTTCCTCAGTGGTGCAGATCCTCAGACACACGGACAACAAGCTCAAATGAGAACCAGTTTCCTGCTTGGACGAAGCGGCACAGTCCGGTGTTGGTAGTTTTTGTGGTGACAGAACCAATGAGAGAAAGACAGGGGTTTACCCAGATGGATTGTTCCACTGCGGGGATGTTCGGCCTCAAAAAAATAAATATCTACACATATCGATTACGGATTCCTGCTCCACCAAAAGAGAAGTGTTTATAAATGCATCATAGATTTGTAAGAGATCTAGTTTTGAAACTGGATACTGTAAGCTACACATACTGAGTCAGAACACATTGTGTTGGAAAGGTGGTAGGTTAGGAACGTGCTTAGAAAGCGTCTTTTTTGATCACATGTGAACACAGTGGCCTAGAACTTAGCTCCTTTGTGTGGCCCGTTGGCTTTTTTTTTGTTCCGTCGTAGACTCTGCTCCCTATCAGCCTCAGTTATCCTCTTAGTTCCTGACAGTCTGTGGTATTTTTAGTCACTGACGTCCATCATGCTTGTCTTTCGGTCACTCTCTTTCTGTTTAATGTTTTGTTCTGGCCTATTGCCAGCGGGTGATGGCAGATAAGTAGAAAAAAAAGAGGCAAAGAAAGTGTATGTGTGTGTAGAGGTGGGGGGGCAGGGGGGCATTTTAACACATTCTTTTAACGGCAGAGAGAGTTATTGTTAGATTTAGTTGTCGGAGACTGTTGTTGCTGGTTCCTGTCAGAGAGAAGGTCATGTTTACATTGTGGTTAATGGTGAAAGGTCAAGGAGCGTCGGTCGGTGCAACCTATGGATTGCTGGTAAGGGCAGAGACTGGAAACCACTGAAGAAGGAGAAACAAAGAGAGAGACTGACAGCACTAAATTTCCCTGCCTCTCTCTCACACACGCAGGGGGCGATGTTCTCCCTGTGCTTTCTGGAGGACACAAAAACAAAATGGGATCAAAAGCAAATGCACAGCCAGGAACAGCTCTTCTCAATCGACTGACTGTGTGCGCGGACACACGAGAAGCCTTAAAAGCAAACTGTTCACGGAGATGTTGAAAAAGGAACGTTGAGGCGACAGCGAGATGAGAGAAGAGGCATCCATCTCTCTCTCTCTCTTTACATGTGGACCTCAAAAGCCATGATTTAAAGGACCTACTCCCCCCCCCAGCTCACACACACACACAGATCACACCACCCCCACCTCAACCTACTGGCTAATTGCGGCCTATTTTCTGAAGTCGTTTTTTTGTTTTGTTTTCTTTATGTCGGCTCTCGCACAGCAAGGCGGCCATTGTTGGGGACGGTTTTTGAACCAATCAGAAAGGGCCTTGTCTTGCACGCTCTGAATGGACTCACAAGCCATGAGAAGGAGAGGGTGAGAGAAAAAAAGTCTCCCTCCCATGCACACGCACACATTGCTTCACTTGTATATACAGATGTGTATACAGAACATGAATACACACGCTCTCTCGCTCAGAAACACATGAAACTTTGGACACACACACACACTGAGAGGCACTCAGACCTGAAAATAAAGGGAACAATGTCTGCTGCTGAGACGCCTGAGGTATATATTTGAGATCGTGGAGTACATGAATGCCATGGATACACATGCACTTGACATTTCATCCCATTTAGCGTCATCACGGACACACACACACACAAAAGCCGTCCCTCTCCTCTGAGGCCCGCTTCTCTGGACCCCACTGACTCTTTTCAAAGTGCCTTGGAGCCTCGGGGATCCAGCTTGCCTTTGGAGTCGATTCAGTAATTTGACACTGACAGTGACAGTCACAGCGCCCCCTTCTGCCTGGGAGGACCAAACAAACAAAGTTAAAAAGGACAGGATCCCCCTTTCGCACTGCTCGGACTGCTGTTGTTGTTGTTTTAAAGGGGTCTTTGTACAGAAATGCTCTTTTTATGATTGTTATTATAATTATTGTTATGATTATTTAATAAAGGATTTATACCATACTGAGGAAAAAGCTGGTGAAGATTTTCTTACTTTCACGCAAGAACAAAAAAAAAGTCTGATTTTTTTTCTCAGCATTATTGACATTCCTGCAATACTTGTGGACACAACTAAACACTGTCCTGTCCAATTACCTGCAAACTCCATCTGAGACTTGGAGCCAAACTTTCACTTGTAATTGCAAAAATAGTACACACGGGGTATCACACACACACGCACACACACACAAAGTCATGTTCCAGCTCTCTTTCTCTGTCACATACACATACATACATAATGTTGTGTTGTCAGCCTGCCACACTTGGCCTCTAATCTCCCCATGATGTCCCATTAGTCTGGACCTCTGGTGGCCCTCATTTAGGAGCTTCAACATCAAAGCTTTGAAGTGCCCGCTGTCTCAGCCACACACACACACACAGACTCATACAGTACACATGCAATTACTCTGCTTCTCTTTTTATACGGCTTGCTGAGTCTCCCACACACGGTTCCATTTATCCACATGAGCTTTCCTCACCTAAATGCAAACCCTGTTAGGAAATGCAGCAGTTTCAGATCCAGAATGTGATATCTTTGACTCTTCGGGGTCTCCTGGATGCCAGTCATGTGGGGGGGGGGTTATGATGGCTGTTACAATCATGACTTGGAAGATTAATGAGAGAGGTTAATGTTGCATTTTTGAGCTTGTACGTGAACCCTAAATGTGTTTCTTTTCCTTACTGAAATGGACTGCCATCATGGCTTATTAATTACAGCAACGCTCAACGTGACTTTGAGTTGATATGAAATGGAGCCTGTAGCACAGGTACCACATTATGAGCCATTCAAAGCAGAACGACACGTGTTGTCACTGCACAGCGGAGATGGCAGTGGCTGTTAGGATGCTCCGGTCCATGACATAGCAGGCCAATTACCGCCTCTGAAAAAACACAGACAATCCCCAGTCTGCCGGAGGAGTACGATGCCATCTGCTCACAGGTTTGATTGATCCCGGCAGAACAGTCACGACCACATCACACGAATGAACGCCGACAGGAAATTACCAAAGGAGCCAGATTGTCATTGTTCCATACCGTCTCTTGTTTTCGCAACCAAATTATTCTTAATTTTTTTTTACCCTGGGAGTGTGTGTGTTACCCAAATGTTGTTTTTCGAGGTTTTTATCGGTCTGTAACGAAACACTGCAGGGGCCCTTTCCTTTAGCCGTCAGATCAGAGAGTTCTTTTGCCTCTGAAGCCGAGGCGGCCTTCAAAGAAAAAGCTCTGGCACCCTGTAAGTCGATAGGCCAGATTGCGGAGGGAGCCGATTTGAGGGTCGTGCTACAGGAAGTGACTGAAACACACGGCTAATTAGTCTGGGGATTATGTAATCAAGATTGAAGAGAGGGCAAACAGGCACCACACCAGTCACCACAGTTAGGGAGGAAACTTTGGTTTTCTAACTTAATCGCTTAGTACTTCCTTGTTGTTGCTGCATAGAGGCTCCTCGTGGTGTCTGGGCATGGTGAAGCCTGGGTGTATGTAGGTGCACTGGTTGAAATAGCTTGTGATACACAGTAGTCGTGCAGAATATTATCAAAACAGAATTACACTTTCCCAGGAGAGGTTCAGAAATCTTCAATTCTAAAATCCTCCACATCCTCCTCCTTGCACCTTCAGCGACAGTCTGAAGAAGAGAACCACCTGGAGACTAAAACCTTACATCTCTTTCAACAGCATCCAAAGTGCTGTCACAAACTGCAGCAGCGTTGCATATACACATGCAGCTTACAGCTTACATGTTTCATGCACGCACACACACACCAACATGCACCCACATCCCAATGGTCTTCCTGGGAAGGGGGCCCAGATAATCTTGTCGGGCCTGCCAGCGGTTCAAAGCACCTATATGGGTCAGAATGGTGTGTGTGTGTGTGTGTGTGTGTGTGTGTGTGTGTGTGTGTGTGTGTGTGTGGAGGGTGGAAAGGGGCTCTACAGCAACTTGCCTGCCAATGACGACAGACCCAATGACAACAAATGCCAAAGTCTTGTATAAACACCAGGCAGACCATCACTTTCCTTCCTCCGTGACATTATCATCTCCCCACCACCGGAGGATACTGCCTCAGAAAACAAATACATGGAGGAAATGATTGGAAGCATTCAGAGCTCCAAACTGGGCCAGCATTCTTGTCATTGTGAAGCAGCACAGAGGAAATTAACTTGATAAAAAGATACTGAGGGTGATTTGATGCTTTTGGATGTCGCTTGGCTGAATCTAATGTCCCATGCCGGGATCACTCAGCGGCTCTGAACTCGATTTCACAGAGGCATCTCAGATTTGAGGCCGTCACATGGTCCTGAGCGATGAAAAGGCTCGAGCATTTCTTCACGAGTGAACTTTTGTCATGGACACGCAGCGTGACCAGTGGTCCTATGTGGTAGGCCACCTGTTCGCTCCACTTGGGGCTGGTGTGTTTACAGTCACGGTTGCCCTATATAGCGCAAGAAACTTGTTATCGGGCATGGTGGGAGGGCTCTCGCAGTGGGTCCGAACCATCTGTCTGGAGTGTTTGTGGTTGAGTTTGAGTGAAGGTGTTGCTCTTCAAGTGCTTCACATCAGAGACCAGAAAGAACCAGTAGAGAAATTCTGTATTTTAAGATTTGTGTTTGCAAAGTTTAGTAAGAAGAATCTGAAGAGATTCAGTGAAATATTTACTTCATCAAAGGAAATGTTTTACACTGATGGTTTGTATTCAATTAGACACAAGCTCTTTTGCCATTAGTGTGAGTAATCCTCCATTTTAATGCTTCTAGAACACTGTTGGACTTACAATGGACAGTTAAAAGAATATTGATGTAACAGAAGACAGATATTTATTTCTCCTGGCGGCCAATCAAACCTCAAGCCTTTAGCGTCAAGCAGAGATGAGGAGCAGGCTGCAGAGGTCTGGTAAGCTTTATACAGCTTTTTTCCACATATGCAGGAACACTCCCCGACACCTGCAATCAGACTTTATAATGTGTATAATCAGTGGAGTTGCCCTTTAATGCACTACAGGAAGTCACATCACATTGCATGCTGAGATTTAGAAGTTATGTGTTTTCTCACTTCACCTGCCCCCATTTGTTCCAGATTCTGTCTTAAACATCCACTCAACTCATCAGCAATCAAAGTCTTTAATACTGTATTTAGAGAAAAGTGATCATCGTGTTCTGAGGAATAACTGATGATTCTTAAAAGTTTGAACACAACCCGATTCTAAAAACAGATCAAATAACTTCTCGTAAAGCTTAATCAATATGAACTCTTGATCCTGAGAAAAAGAAAGAGTTAAAATTATATCTGTCAATCACAAGTTAAGTAAAGGAAAGCTGTTGGTGCAGCAATCGCACTTGACAGGTTGTCAAGATTTGAACGTTCCTGGACAAAACATCTTAAAGCTTCTACAATTCTTTACTCCGAATCTGTCAAACGATTTCAACAGAGCCCAGTTGCCAAGCCTGTTATTATTTGAACGAGCGTGTCGATAAGAGAATGAAAAACAAAGTTGTATTTCATGAAAAGTGTTAACCAATTAAAAATGACAAAAGCATCGAGACTGCAGCTGGGGCAGATTTCAGAAACAAGCAAATAAACAGCTGCGCTCATCATGATTCACTTTCGCTGTCATTAAAGTGGGAGAAAGAAAGATAGAAAATGAGAAATGGAAAATCATTTGAATGTCTGTTGAGTGAAGCTGGTGCCCAAGTTTCGCATGTTGAGTAATTGAAATGGCCTTCTCATAACTTTCTCTTCATATTAGGGCTCTTTCATTATGTATTCCATTGAGGCGATAATCAAATTCAATTGCACTTTGAGACCCATCTGTTCCAAAATAATTGACGATCCTACCCTTCAAAAAAAAACAAGCACCCGAGTCTCTTCGGCTCTGCACATAAATCTTCTCATCTGAATCAAATTAGCATCATGACTAACGTGTGTACAAAGCGACATTTCCCCTTTGATGAAGTTGGACATTGCAGTGTTATATTGGTAGTAAATAAAGAGGTAATATGTTGTGTATGTATGTATGTATGTATGTAAAGTTCTAAACATAGAAAAATACTTTCTGACATGCATGCATTTCTTATAGCAGAAAAAAAAATTTGACCTTATGAAAAACCATTCATTTTATTTATACATGCTCATTTCCGTGATGGCATGAAATTGTAGCTGTCAGTCACTGTCTTGTTGTTTTCATGAATTGATCATAAGCAGTGTAAGCTGTGAGGAAAAGTGATGTGGCGGGGGGAGATTAAGTGCCAGTGAGGCCAGCGAGGATACGAAGCCTCAAGAGAGGAGAGCTCTCTGTGTCTGGTTAATGTGGGATGGAGCTCTGAGCTCTGTGTATATCCTCAATCCTCTGAGTGGGTTGCTGTTGATGGTGCGGGTTATATTTTATGCCTTGTAGGAGGTAGAAATAGTGTGTGTCTGCGCCTGTGTGTGTGTGTGTGACAGTAATGTGGCGACATCCCTCTCTCTGTGATAGTTCTGTACCGTGGCGCTCTGAGTAACTGCACCCAGGAGAAAGCGGATTTACAGCCTCATTCAACTGTGCTGAGCTCCAGTTAAACATCATTCAAACCGCCAACTTAGCAATCCCTCTCTCTTTTTCTCTATCTCATCACACACAAACACCCTTCGTCATAACAACACACACACACAGGCTCTTGATGAATGATATCACAGAAGTAGATTGATGGGACGTTTGCAGTGAGTGTTCTGGAGATTTATCTCGCGTTCCTCTCATTTTTTTCTCTGTGGTATTGTTTTTCACCTGAATTATTATAGGTGAATCTCACAGTCGCATAGGCTCGAAGCCGACATGAGCTTCAGCACTGACTTAGGAATATTCATAAAATGTGCATTGATTCAAAGAGGAA
The DNA here is from genome assembly GCA_037975185.1 of Centropyge bicolor. NCBI lineage: Eukaryota > Metazoa > Chordata > Actinopteri > Pomacanthidae > Centropyge > Centropyge bicolor. The sequence goes on along the minus strand of JBBMOC010000049.1, from coordinate 671,059 downwards.
ACAGAGAGAGAAGGCAGTAAATGGAGAAATTATATTGTATACAAATGAAACAGCCGTTCCGCATATAACCAATCAGAGCAGGGAGGAAAGGGGCCTGCTCAGTTTGCTTATCAGTCCCTCTCAAGCTACAGTTTGGGCCCTTGGAGACATAACAGCATCAGGCCACTGGGGCACAAGCGGGGAGTCAAGTAAACACATCGAAGTAGTATAAGCAAGCTGCACAAAAGGCCTTCCTCCCATGACCAAGGCCACACACAAAGACGCAGCGCCGCAGTTTCCATATATACACTGGGAGGAACAACAAACAAGCAACCGAATCCACTGACAAATGCCCCTGCAAATATCAAATCAATATCCCGTCTTTATTTTTGAAACTGTTTGCACTTGGCGTCATCATGGGATTATTTGTAACAGTAATAACTCTCAGAGGAAGGAGGCAGGGGAGTGCGCACCACCTGCACGCTCCTGATCACACGTGGGGCGGGAAAACAACAAGTGTGGGTGGATGAGTGGGTCGCCGCAGTCTGGGTGTGTGAAATTACACACCTGCATGGATGTTTGTGTTTTTTGTGTGTTTGCATGTACGGACCTGCTCGCGTGTTTTTAGCCGTGCGTGTCTACATGCGTGCACGCGTTTAGCTCCCATGTGTCCTCCCACCCAGGCTGCTCCCAGTTTTTGGTTAGAGGCCTGTCTCCTTCACATTTAGTTGTTATGGAAACAAGAGCGGCTGCAGGAACAGCATTAGCATGAGTGTTGCATGTTAGTCCTATAGAACATGGCATGCTAAACAGAGCGAGTTCAGCGGGTCAAATTATAGCATGGCTCTCTCTCGGCATCTTGCCAAAAATAAGAAGTACTGCGCTGCACTGAGTGGATTGTCTCCCGGATTTATATAGAAGTGAAAATACAAAAGGTTTTGCAAATTATGCGCATATAAATTGACTCCTGCACTGCTTTTCACCTGTATTTTCCACCCATTTGTGTCCAAAATATGATTTTTTTTTTTCAACTTGATATTTCCCCTGCAAACGAGTGAGCGTTCCTGCTGCACAGGCTCGTCCCATGCTGAGAGTTGACTGGTGACGCTGTCAAAAAAAAGGTGCCATTAAAAAAACAGCTCCTCTAACTAATGAATATGGATTAACATCTTCTGTGTGTGTAGGTATGGTATATACATAAGTATGCGTGTTTCTTCTTGCATTAGTCTCCATCCTTCACCAGCAGTCAGCCTTATTGCTAAGGTAGCCTTTGACACAAAACACACACCATCACAGGCATTGCAATGTGTCTGAAAGCATCAGTTCTTCATCAGCAAGGAGATGCTTCCAGTATTCCCACGACCCCCAGCCAAATAAATAACCCGCCCCTGCTTGACACCGGTGAGAGTCCTTGTCTCTAGATGCTCTGCCTACATTGCATCTAAGGTCTCCTGCCCCCCTCTCTTTTTCCGTAACCACACTAAAGCCTTGAGGAGAGCAACGCTACCTGCATACAATCAGCACACACACAGACCAACACACGCACGTGGCTATGATGGATGGCCTTCCCCACTTGGTAATGCACAAAAGCATTATCCGTCACCCTCCAGCCCAGAGGAAAAGAGATGCTCTTTTAAAATTGACACTCTGCTCCATGGCAGCGTCGGTGGAGAGCCCACGTGGAAGTCAGCCCGGCTGCGGAGCCGCTCATGCAGGAAGGTGCCTCCGCCTAATCTTTCTTGGGTGGGGGATCACAGAAGCACTTCCAGTTCATTTAATACTTCTCACTTCATACTCCATTATTCAAAGCTGCTAAGGACGAATCACAAGTCTGTGTAGCACCTGTGTATTCTCTCTCTTGGTTTTCTGTGATGATGAATGAGTCATTTTTTGGCTCCAACCATCGATCCCCATTAACTTTTCGGGGGTTTTTTTTATGTCTGTCATTAATTTTATGAATACAAGTTAAAAATTTGGCACTCCAGTAAAAATTCTGTCCACTAGATGTTGAATTTTTCCTCTTGAGATCAGCAGAGACCTTGGTAGAAAGTTGGTCAATGCAAAGATAGAGACGTCTGAGAAATAAATCAGAAATGCGGCGTCCATGTTTAAATCAAAGGCCTGGATTTATTTTGGATTTTATAACAAGAAAGGAAGAGAAGGAGATAGATATAACAAATTCGGATTGCATGGAGTGTCATATAAAAATGAAATACTACTTAACTTATGAGGACCAAGCCAATACTGGACGAGACAGAGTTACCCCACTAAGGCAATTCAAAAAATAACAGTCATGTTGTTCATCACTGATTAACTGCAGTTTGTTTCCTGGCAGTGATTGTGCTGTCTCCTGTGGCACCTGGTTCTGTTGCACTCTTAAGAGGAAAATCCAATAACAAAGTACAACAGAAAATCACTCCACAAAGATAACCAAACAAAGTAATGAACTGAAAATCACTCAGACGAGGCTGAGACAAAACAAGACATGAGCTAAACAAAGTATTAACAGAAAAGGCAAACCCGACAAAGAGAACACTGAGCATGAGGCGTGGGATGACGGACTATACAGACACGACAAACTGGCACAGGACAAGGGAAGACACAGACATTATATACACAAGGTAATGGGGAACAGGTGGAAACAATCAGGGCAGGGCAGACAATCACAGTGGCGGGAAACACAGGAGGAAGGGCAAGTTACCTGGAACAAAAGGGGAGATGGTTACCAAAGTAAAACAGGAAATGACGAGACAACATGAGACATGACATAATGCAAAAAAGTAACTTAACGCTTTTTCTTAGTCATGACAATATCTATACAGTGTGTATACAGTATATATTCATGTGTTTTAAAGTAAAAATTTGAATATTTCCAGTCTAATTCTAGTACTCAAATTTCCATCTTCTAGTGTAATATGATGTGGCGTCATCCTACAAAATGACTTATTCCATGTAAAACTCCACTTGATATGAAAATAAAACAACTCCTGTATACATCAATGTACATTATCTCCTTTTGCTGGACTCCATGGTCATTCCCACCAAGCATTTTTATTTACCTATGTCACGCTCACTGAGAGTGAGGATGCAGTTTAGTGATTTTGATCGACAGACCCATGATGTCCAGAAGCAGCCATGGTCGTGTTAAAGCCACTGCAGCTCGCTCTGGGGTTGAGGATTTGGCAGAAGTTGCATCAAAGTATTTGAAGGTCAAGCGCATCAGCCTCACGACATTTGCAGCAGGCCATTGGAGGCCATGAGGAGCTGGACGCGCTCATCAAAGCCTCCGTCACTGGCGGTGGTGTCAACCCCCACATCCACAAATCTGTGACTGTAGGAGGAGGGCAGAGGAAGACTGTTTAACCTGTGGACCGTCTCAGAATACGTCTCCGTCAAATGGCTCAGTGTCTTTGCTTAGTATCTATTTTCAAATGGTTTCAATAATTTGATTTTTTTTTTTTTTTTTTTGGCTTTAAATAATCCTCCATTTTAGGAAGTAGATATTTATTCAGTATAGAACATTATAACATCCTCAAGTTCATATTTCTAATAAAGTTTTGTGCAGTAGCGTCATTTTGTCATTAATTCCAAGTGCAGAAGTTGCACAATAACCTGCTTTAATTCCATTAATGTTTTGTGTATTTGGACCCACAGGTGTGATTGTGTGGGACTGCCCCTAGTGGCCAAAGCACAAAATTGGATTTCAGAGAGGTGCCACTCAAGATGTAACAGGTTTGGTATGTAAATTGTTAATTTTATGCAGCTCCTGAGAACAAATCCGTTTTTTTTTAAACATTCAAAGTGTGTGTGTACAGGAGAAAGGTGCTGTTAGTTTTCCAGTCCATTGTGCCTAAAGTGTGTAGATGGGTTAGTTTGAGGCTCTGCGTCTTCTCTAACAATACCTCTCTGCCTCTGTATCTGTGACAGATTCGCCCACACACTGCCGGCACGGGGGCGTCAATCTGGTTTCTCTAGCCTGTGTTATCTTGCACACACACTCTGTCTCTCTCTTGTCTTCCTCTGCCACCTCTCACTCACCTCCTGGCGTCCCACTTCTTCCCCCTCTGCCTCTCTATCTGCCTACATACTACGTACAGTATAGAGGACCAGCAAGGGTGCAGTTCAGAGGCAGCCCCTTTGTGTTTGTCAAGAGCAGTTTCACAGGAGATCTTATCCCCTGTGTTGTTCTCTTTACAGCTGGAAAAGGTGGCTGAACTGCTCTCAGTGGGCTGCCGGGGTCGGACAGTTCAAGCTCAAACCCAGAAATACAATGTCAAGCTCAGTGGGCCAAGTGGAAAGTCTTTCCAAGTGAAAAGATCTTTCAAACATCTCTTAAGCTGGAGGTCATCGACCCCATGTGCTGAGAAGCCAGTCACCCGTTTAAAGGCTTTGGGTTACATTCATAAAGTATCAAAACATAAGAGCATCTCATTCTTTACTATCCCTTCACTGAAAATCTGTTAGATGAGTGTAACTGTGCACAAAATCTGTAGGTGGTCCATTCATTCACGCAGCACAAGGATGAAGCAGGTCGAAAACATCGTGGAGGCAGAATTCCTTTTTCCCCTGCAGACAGACAGCCGTCACGTGGTCTAAAAGAGAACAGTCCAGAGCCAGATGTCTAAAGTAAATCATGCAAGCAAAACTTTATTTATACAGCACATTTCATTCCAGGTGGAAGCACAATGTGCTGTGCAGAGCGTGAGCTACCTTGGGAGTTGGAGCGACTATCTATGTGGAGAGTGTAAAGATAAAACCTAAGACATAAGTAAACACAATTTAAACAAACTAACCAATAATCAAAACGTAAAAATAATAACATATAAAATAACATTAAATAAAATATGAATTAAGACCTGCAGTTGAATAATAGAAAATAATGTGAGATGTGAGTTGAACCAGTAAAAGTAAAATAAAATAATCATTATGATCACTGTTAAAAAGGTATGTTTTATGTTCAGTTTCAAAAGACAATAATGTCGAAGCACACCTAACATGATTGGGTAGGATGTTCCAGCAGTTTAAAAGCTAAAGGCAGTTTCAGCAGTTTTTGTAGAGACCCGGGGAATAACCTGATCGCCTGTTTCCAGATGACCTGAGGGGTCGAGCTGGTTCATAGCTCACAAGCATGTCAGACAGATATTGCGGCGCCAGACCATATCGGGCCTTTAAAAATGAGCATTAAAATTTAAAAATCAATTCTAAAACCTACTGTGTAACGACCTCGCCACAGGTGTTAGGATCATATTTCCTTCTTCTAGTTAAATCTGGCAGCTGCATTCTGGGTAGCTGCAGATGCTTTTTGGATATTCCTGTGAGCAGCATGTTAAAGTAGTTTAGCTGATTAAAGCATGAACAAGGATTTCAATGGAATGAAATGCTGACCTTTGCGATATTTGTCACATGATAAAAATTGGTTTTAACTTTGCTGTTAATGTGACTCTAGAGAGTCCGCGTGAAGGGATGACACCAAGGTTTCTGACCTGTGTGATGATTTCAAGAGACATGTGATGATTTTAAAAAATTATTCAGGAATTCCATCTTGTCACTCTTTAACTGTAAAAATTACAGAACCTCCTGTTATCAATATCCTTTATACAATCTGAGAGTATGGCTCTGATCATCAGGGGACATGGAAATATATTATTGTGTATCATCAGTGTAACACATGTTGATTGTTTGGTAGGTTAAACCAAGCACATTTTTCACAGTAAATTTCATATGGGATTTTAACTGTGGGCTGGTTCTGGCAGACAAGTTTGTCTCTTCAAAAACATACAGACATACAACAGCAAAGGAAGGCACTGGCAGCCTATCTCCACACTTGGTAGCCGGTCTAACTGCACAATAGGTCATGGGTGATTTGTGAGTATTAAAGGTAGCAAAGGTCATCTGCCAGTGCACTTGTGGTAAGAACTGAATTCACAAAACCCAAATCCCTCAATGAATGCTACATTCAGCACAACCAAAAGCTTTATTGATCGCCCTCAGCGCTAATGAGATTGGACGTAGCATTCCTAACACCACCGATATTCTTTGCTCACTAAATCAAGGGATTAGATTGGCATACACATCCGTCTTATCCCAGCCTGTTTCCATCCATATGTGTCAGGCGGCCTCAAGCGAACAAAGAAGCATAAATGAGAATGAAAGAAAAGGTGGGACTGAATGCAAGAAAAGACCCACCTAAAGGACTTATAGGGCTCCAGCTGAGTCTGTACACTGAGGTAGAGGAGCCCACAAAAGTGGAGAGAGATGAGGGTTGTGATGGGCAGGCCATCACATCCACCGGGAGACAAAAGAGCGGGGCGACAAGCAGCCGATGGACAGAAGGTCCATTTCCACTCGCACAAAAGAGCCGGGGAGATGAAGCAGATTAGCAGCTCTTTATGCCCATTGTGAAGGCTCTAAATGATAAGATTTACCCCCTTTTTCCATCCCAGCCTGTGTCCTGTGTGTGTGTGTGTGTGTGTGTGTGTGTGTGCATGCATGTGTGGTGTATCCTCACACAAGACATCACAAGCTCTTTCTTTTTTTTTCCTGTGTCTCATGCACGCTCCATCAGGATATGCTTCCCGTTTTTTTTTTTTACTTCTTTCACATGCAGGTACACATACACTTTTTCTGAAGGGTCTTTTATTCATCCTCATAGGAAGGACACATGCGACAGCTGGCTTTTGAGCTACTTCCCGTCTTTGTGTTAAACCGTGAATTTGCAGTTTGATAGGAAAGCTCTTAACTTAAAGCCCCTCATCACAAAAACACGATGTTCTTTTTTTATGTTCCTTTGCCTTGAAAATCACTCCTTGCTGGAACAGGCACACTATGTTGCTACAGTCATCAATCACTCACTCGCTGGCCTTAATATAGCAGCAAAATTACAAACTGTTAGCACTTAATATCTTGACATTATATTACATTATGTCCAATTTCCAGGAGTCATTTTCTTCTCACCGCCTGTGTGTATGGTCATGGGGGGTTTTATAACTATTGTTCATACATGAGTCTGGTGTCAACAGTGAGTTCCTCTGATTATACCTTAGTATTTAGTGCCATCTACTGACCAGTTCGTGGTAGTATTGACAACAATCCAAGCTCCCATTTTTCCAGATTTCATCAAAGATTTTGTACAATCCATTTCATAAAATACAAAACATGAAATTACAGTTGTGTCAATCAAAGATCTAACAATGTTGATGCTTGGGTTATGTTGTACATGTTATATGAACTGAAGAGTGAAAAATGACACAATGTTGGAAATGATAAAAATATTTTCTTATATAAAAAGCTATACTGGACCATTTGGCTTTACCATAGCTCATTTTCATTGAACAGTTACCGGACTGTATTTCATTTCCAGTGGTCGAACGTAACTACGTACTTTTGCTCAAGCAGGCCTACTGTATTCTACCAACTACAATATTGAGGTATTTGTAATTTACTTGTGTATTTCCATTTGTGTCATTCTACGCTCATTTACAGACAGACAGACAGACAGAGTACTTTATTGCACTGTTTAAAAATAGAATACAAAGTATAAAATAGAATAGAAAATAGAAAATAAAAAATATATGAAATCTGAAAATGGACACAATAAATTAGGCAGTATAGGTAGCAGGAATTTGAATCAAAATTGGCACTTATAGGAGAACTAAAGAAAATATGCACATGTGTATGTGTGTACCTGAGTGTAGCTGCAGCGGGTATGGTATGCTAATGGTAATGATAGAGTGCATATAGTAGTATAATATAATATAGCATGTAATAGTAGTATGATATAGCATATACAATGTATAACATCCAAGAGTATAACATACATGTACATGTAAAATATAATAATATAGTAGTGTAATGTGATATATACTACACTCTACTACATATAATAGTAATAGCAATAGTAGTAGTAGTAATAATAATAATAATAGTAGTAGTAGTAGTAGTAGTAGAAATAATAGCAATAATAGTAATAGTAATAACAGCAGTGACAGATTTACATTTACATTCTATGTGTAGTATTGCTAAACATTGAAACAGTCCAGTTATATTGCCCGTGATGGGGTCATATTGCACATGAGTTAAGAGTCCAGTTTATTGCACAGTCTATAGTCCCTCTGTTCTTCTGTTCGTCCTCCTCCCCCCCAGTGAGGAGTTGAACAGTTTGATGGCACGGGGGACAAAAGAGTTCTTCAGTCTGTTGGTCCTGTACCTGGGGAGGAGCAGCCTCTCGCTGAACAGGCTTCTCTGGCTGCTGGTGACAGTGTGCATAGGGTGGCTGGCATTGTCCAGGATGACCAGCAGTTTGTTAACAGTCCTCTTCTCTGCCACTGTTGCCAGAGGGTCCAGCTTCATCCCCACCACTGAGCTGGCACGCCTGATCAGCTTCTCCAGCCTCAGCATTTAAGACTTTAAACTACATTTATCAGATAGATAGGGAAATATGTTTACAAGCTGAAAATTTAATCCAAAACATTTTGCTGGTAATACACTACTTCTGTACTTCTACCTAAGTAAAATTCTGGATGCAGAACTTGGATAATTTTTATATGTACTATGGTTACCTTTACCAGAATAAAAGATGACAATATTTCTCCTACCCGTGTTTATTTCCTCAGTCTGTTTACTGCAGGTCTATTCGGCTGTGACTGTGTTGCTCCCTTCCTGTGTCCATGAGTCATGTCCTAGACAATATATTTGCCAAACTTTCAGAGAATAAAACTGTGCCTAGAGGCAGGTTTGTTCTGGAGGTCTCATATTGAGAACATAAACTACAGAAGTGTTTGGCTTTTACCTTTTAAGTACTGTATTTCAAACAAGGATAGGAAGAAGTAAGGAAGGAAGATATTGATAATTGTTGTACCTTTTGTAAACATAACATAGAAACAATTTCTCATCTATTTTTTGATTGATAAATATGCCAAAAATTTGGGCAGATCTATAGTCTCACTTTTTTTTAAGTTGCTTACTCTGTCAACTCTTTTAATCTTAAATATAGGATTTGTTACTATGATAATCCAGATGATGGCAATCTTAAATATTTGATTAATTTCATTATTCTATATGCAAAGTTTTTTATTCACAAACAGTGATTTTTTAAACACTACCCAAGTCACACATTTGACCTTGTCTTTTCCAAAGGTCAAACTTTTTGATGCAATATGCACTTATGAATAGAATACTGATTCAATTACAAATGTTATATTAGTGATAATACAGCTAATATACTATTATAGTATTTCAAATTAGAAGTTGATCTAGAGATCTTTAGAAATGCACCTTACTGGTTTAACAAAGATATAAAACCTACCAGACAATTCTTAGTTGCTTAACAATAATCAGGTGTGTTTAATGTACATTTAGTGTTACCCGTGCTTATATTCCTATATTTTGTTTGCTCATGTTTTATGTTCCTTGTATTTAGGAATATATTTTGATATTTTCTCTTTCTTTATTTTTTTATAATTTTCTTTCTATTGAGTTTTTCTCTTTTCAACAAAAAAACATAACATACATACATATGGGACCAATAGGATGACATATCATTCTGTAAATAGAACAAACCATAAACATAAAACAAAGACGGTGGGGGCGCAGCGGGGACAGAGCAACATATCACAAGAACTGTTTATACAATTACTACCTACACAATTATCCATATAAACTTTGTGGGTATGTAGATGCTAAATATATGCGCTAAACAGTATACTGTCAATATCAATTACATCATTCTATAATAAGCACACCAGCATACCTCAAACGGACACCTAAAGAAATAAAGCACAAATACAATAAGGGTGTAACTCTAGCATTTCAGGTTATCATGTTAAAAGGACCCCAAGTTTTTACATAAACCTCTTGCCTATCTATCAATCTATGACTTAATCTTTCATAGGAGGAGATTTTAGCTATTTCCTCAAACCATTCCTTTACAGAAACTTCTCCTTCAGTTTTCCAGTGCCTCAGCACTATCCTGCACCCAGTGAGGAGTGCTATCCTGCACCATGAGATTTGGTGGGCATTCAGCCCACATCCCTTTGGTATTATGCCCAACAGGCAGAGCATAGGCCCCGGAACCTATACAGAGGACGTGACTTTACTAACGAGGGAAACAATATGGAACCATAGTTGATCTATCTTAGGGCATGAGTACAGCATGTGTAAGAGGGTACCACGAGTCGAGTTGCATCTCCAGCATAAGTCAGAGCTTCTTAGCCCCAGTCTAGCCATTTTACTTGGAGACCAATAGATCCTGTTTATTATTTTGTAGTTAATCAAACGTGTCTGGATTTCCCTTGAAACCTTGAACCATGAAGTAATAATTTCCATCCATGTTTCCTCCGGTATCTCCTCTCCTATGTCCCTCTCCCAGCATCTCTTAAGGCCTGCATAATTAGGTGGCTATGTCGCCCTTAAAAGGTTATAGAATATTGATGTTTTCTTTTTGAAGTGACAATCTCGTTGGAGCACCTCCTGAATCTCAGTTTTATGTACAAGTTGCATCTGTTTAAGATATTTTCTCTTTCAATGTAAAGCAGAGTTTACTTCTAATTAAATGTACTATATGAATAAAATTGTCATTAAATATGTTTATATTTGTATATTTGTGTACCAATATAGTTGTCCTTTATTATTTTCCTCATATGTTTTTGGCCATTTAAAATTAATTTGTATGTTTACCTGAATCTTTGTATTATCCTCGTTAAAAAAAAAAAAGAGTTATGTCGGCTTCCATCCTCTGGGGGCGCTCGCGTCAAGACCACGCATGACTGTTGTGTAAAGTGTCGATTGCCGAGTCATGGATCGCTGCACTTCAACATGCACACAACAAGGACGACAGTCGTAGCAGCATGAGTTCACTCAGTTTATAGCAGCGATGCCACACACCTAGCTGTGTATCACACACTCTCGCGCTCCGTCACGTTTTACAGTCTCGTTTATGTTTTGTTAAATCCGTGTAGAGCCGACTAAAGCTAACAGCTAATAGTGTTTGTTGCTAGCTTGACTGCTGTTACTCAACCTCTGTTGCTGACAGGTGGAGTGTTTTCATCTGGGAACTTGGCAGCAACAACACATAAGGTAATGTCACAAACAACGACACTGTGTTACTTTATGTCTGAGATCATCTGAAATACATGTCAATAGTGTTATATTCTTGTTGGAGTGGTTTGGAGTTTATACTTCATTTGTGATTTATGTGAAGTATTTGTGAAATGCTGCTCTGCCCACATCATTTGGCAGATAATGTGTGGGCAATGGGTGGAGTAATTTATGATCACTCGATAAAGCAGGTGCAATGGAGAACCATGAAAGACTGGCTAAAATGTCACAGCCCAATATAGCAAAGCCAAGCAGCCAGCCAAGTGTGTGCAGAGACCCTGAATGAGAGGGTCTCTTGCTTTGTTTGGAGGATAGTTTTCATTCTGAGACTCTGTTTCATTTTGTTGTGATTGTTTTCTAATGTGTATGTAAGCTGTAACACTTAATCTTGCATTTGATTTATTGCCGTACTTTAACTCGATAAACTAACTTCATAAAACAATTTGTGTCCCTCCCCAGCTGCAGCCATGGTGTTTATGCAGAGTTACTGTGAAGCCAATTCATCCATCTCCCGCACCTGGGTGGATGAAGGCATTGCCCCCTGTTTCTACTTCACACTGGTCCCCGCCATCCTGCTCACTGTCGCTTTCTTCCTCGGTACCATCCACTGCATATTCTACCAGAAATATGGCACAGCGATGGAACCGAAGTTCATCCCACGCTCCCACCTCTACGGTTTTCAGCAGGCCATCTCCATCCTTCTCCTGGTCCAGTTTCTGGGTGGGATGGCGTGGCAGGTGGCCAGTGGAGGAGAGCTTCCGGGCTATGTGGTGTTGTATGGCTGCTTTTCTGCAGTGGGCTGGGCTTGGGCTATAGCCTTGCTCAGGGTGGAGAGACGTAGAGTCCTGTTGATGGACCGGACGAGAGGCCACAGTGCGGCACTGCTGCTGTTCTGGGCTTTGGCTTTCTCAGCTGAGAACTTGGCCTTCGTCTCCTGGTACAGTCCTCACTGGTGGTGGGGCCTGGAGAACAGTCAGCAACAGGTGAGGAAAGACTGATTGTCACCTGAAATCCACTTTAAGCATCATGATATTAAACCCAAGAACTCAAGAATGCTTGGTATTTTGTAGCACAAATCTTTATTTTCAGACAGTGTTCAATCATGATATTGCACACCGGCATACAGCTTGTGTTATGCAGCATATCTTCATTCCTATCTTTTCAGGACATGGGCCCTTATCTTTCTGATCTTAATCCAAGAATGTGCCTGATGTTGTATGACCTTATTCTGCGTAAAGATAAAGCTCTGTTATTATCATTGCTGTCAATATTTTACAGTGCTGATGGTATTTGTTTTAACAGTCTAATGGGCCAAAGGTGTGTTATTTGTTAGAGAAAGGTGTGTCTTTGGAGTCACCTTACTCAAAGCCGTGCACCCTGTCTTACATCTTATAACAAACACTGATGTTAGTGAGTGCAAGACTAGGGCCTTTTTTTGCTGAATCATTGTCCCGTCTGACTTTGAGATCCTCAGAGCTACGCTGTTAACCAATCAACAGAGACAAAATCAAGCCCCTCCCATGCTGAGTCAGACACTAGTTTCAGCTTTTTGCTTATATAATTGTAAGCATGACTTGAAGTTTTTGTGTTTTTAAAGGGTTCTTTTTTTCCCCATCTGTCCTTAATTTAAGCTGCTGTACTGAAATATGCAACCCTCCTTTTAAAAATGAGCCACGAATAAATATTGTGCCATTTTAACAGTAACTTGTATTATAATATATTGATTTGAGTTACTCAGAGGCTTGGTCATTATATAATAAGTGACACATCTAATGTAGTCATCAGCTTGATCATGTTCTCATACAAAGCTGCGCTATGAGCATTAAAATCACATGTCTCCACTATCACATGCTGATTAACTGTGAATTGGTAACCATATTCATCTGCTGTTAATTGCCTGTGAACCCCTCAGGTGCAGTTTGCTCTCTGGCTGATGCGCTACATTGGCACCGGCCTGCTCTTCATCATTGGTCTCAAAGCTCCGGGTTTGCCACGGAGACCATACATGCTACTGATAAACGAAGATGAGCGCGACATAGAGAACAGCGGACAGGTAGAGATATGCATATGGCATATGTCAGGTTGTTCTATATTGACAACTTTTTTCCTACTGGTCTAACTCACTACATTAAAAGATGTAACACAACATCATAATTTGCAACAGTTTTTAACATCTCAGACATGCGCTCTATTCCACTGTTATTCATTATACAATATTGGGTATTTAATATGTTTTTCTGTCTCAGAGCCTTTTGGGCAGAACAGATGAGAACGAGTCTACCTGGCAGGGTTTCAGGAAGAAAGTCCGCTTGCTTGTTCCCTACATGTGGCCTCAGGGCAACATCTTCCTCCAGCTACTGGTCATCTTCTGTTTGGGGCTACTTGGAATTGAAAGAGCTATTAATGTCTTTGTTCCCATTTACTACAAGAATATTGGTGAGTGACCCTGTAGACTCAAATGTTCATTTATTCCAGAGTTAAATGGCCCATTTTTCCAACTACATGGCTGCAACAAGCCAGAGCCGCAAGCTAATAGTGGTTTTTACTTACTAATCAATTTGAGCCACAGGTTGAAAAACATGCCAAATGCAACAGACTCATCAAGTTTAACACATACTGTTCCTCAGGATGTGTAATGTGATGACACTGAGACATCCCTCTCCTGCTAGTTTTGTGCCTCCAGAGGGCCAGCGAGAGGAATATAAAACAACCAAGTGTTAGGCAGCACCTTCCAAATGTCATTTATCGTCTTGTTTATCTACCATATCTTCAATCCAAGCAAGCCTTCAAGCCTTTTTTCTCATTTACCTTTATGTCTTTGTCCCTCTCTCAGTGAATGAACTGACTGATGGCAGCAGCTGGAAGACTCTGGCTACTACAGTGTGTGTTTATGTCCTGCTCAAGTTCATGCAGGGTGGAGGGGCAGGTAGGATCAACTCATTCATGTTCTGAATGCATAATGTAGAGAGTGGGCTTCGTACTGTCATGGAAAGACAGACAAATACTCTACAAGTGATACTGCACATTTATTTTTCTCTCTCCAATCACATTTCACGTGATAAAGCTCGTCCATCACTTTCACCATTATCTTCACCTCTTCCCAGGCGCCTCAGGGTTTGTCAGTAACTTGCGCTCTTTCCTGTGGATCCGGGTGCAGCAGTACACCAACCGCGTGGTGCAAGTGCGTCTCTTTTCCCACTTGCACTCCCTTTCCCTGCGCTGGCACCTGGGCCGCAAAACCGGTGACGTGCTGAGAAGCATCGACCGAGGCACCACCTCCATTAACAGCCTGCTCAGGTGAGATGGCGTTGGATGTGAGGTTGGATACAGGGTGCTCTATTGATTGCAATAGATCATTTCCATATAACCTTGTGGCTGGTTGTATAACACACTACTCATCATGATGTTGTAGTCTGTTGTATTTTATAACATTCAGCAATTCACCAGACAATTCCCTTTTTTTCCCCCACAGCTACATCGTGTTCAGCATCTTCCCAACCATCGCTGATATTGTCATTTCTATTGTCTACTTCATAACTTATTTCAATGCCTGGTTCGGCCTTATTGTCTTCGTCTGCATGGCCTTGTATCTCAGTAAGTAGTAACCATAGCTATCCAAAATTGCATTGGCTTATTTAATAATTTTAGACGTCACGATTTGATTTATGTATATGTGTAAAATGTCCCTAAAAGATTTCTGATAATGTTTCCTACAGCTCTGACCATCATCATCACTGAATGGAGAACTAAGTACAGACGAGACATGAATCTGCAGGACAACAATGCCAAGTCCAAGGCTGTGGACTCATTGTTGAACTTTGAGACGGTACATCAAGAATTGTGTTGTCCTTTTTGGTTCATAAAGAGGTTTCAATAATTCCAGGATGTCAAATTTTGTTCCACTTATTTTTTTGTTTTCTCTATTCAACAGGTAAAATACTACAATGCAGAGAACTACGAGGTCAGTCGTTTCGAGGATGCCATCTTGAAATATCAGGTAAGCCAGCAGTATTGAAACATTTGAGCCAAGTATTGGTAGCATCAAACCTGCATTCGCACAAGGATTATTGAAGCAGCCAGCCTTCTGTCGTGGTTCCCAATATGCCAATATTGGCACGCGTCAAATGGCTCTTTTCTCATCCTGTGTTTAGGTGTCAGAGTGGAAGACCCAGGCATCTCTGGCCATCCTCAACCAAACGCAGAACCTCATCATCGGAGTGGGCTTGTTGGCTGGCTCCCTGCTCTGTGCCTACTTTGTGACTGAAGGAAAGTTTCAGGTACTGATCACATCGACTTGCCTTTATGACATTTAAAGTTTATCACTTATGTTGCCTATTTTCTTTTACAGTCTTGGTTCTCTATTAGAGCTACCCCTTGCAAACAAAACACTTCTAAGATGCTGCTTGAAATAAATTTGAATGTATTGTATGTTTTACTGATCTCTTATCCTAGGTTGGAGATTTTGTTCTCTTTGGTACCTACATCATCCAACTGTACACCCCCCTCAATTGGTTTGGAACCTACTACAGGTAAGAGTAGAGGCAGAAACAGCTTTAAATGCGTTGAGATCAATTTTAACATTAATTAATTAATATCTGCCTTCAATGTTCTTACTTTTGGTTTAGCAAAACATTGAGTGAATTATAATTATATTTACAATGTAATTCTTGTTAGTTATTGTTACTGTTGTTAACTGTTGGTCCCTTTTTGTTTTACCACAGAATGATACAGAATTCTTTCATTGACATGGAAAGCATGTTCCAACTTTTCGAAGAAGAGGAAGAGGTACTTTTGACAATGCTTAATGTTTGATCTTTGTTTCACTTTAAACGCTGTATGATGATCCATTTTATTTTTATTCATTGTGTTTATTCTCTTATTACAGGTGAAAGACGAAGTAAATGCAGGGAATTTTCTCTTCAAACTGGGGAAACTGGAGTTTGAGAACGTTTACTTCAGCTACACAAATGGGTTGGTCCACATTTCCCCAAAGTTGCCAACTACATTTTAGTCAACGTGTAGATACATTTATTTCACAAGACTTTCCTCCTGTTTTACAGGAAGGAGATTCTCAGGGATGTTTCCTTCACTGTACTTCCAGGACAAACTGTTGCTCTGGTAAGTCTGAGAAACAAATTAAATTCAAAATAGAATTAGCTGCAAATATTCAGTTCAACTGCCTGTGCTTTGTTTGTGCATTATAACTTCCTGTTGATCTCTCCAGGTGGGACCATCAGGCTCTGGAAAGAGCACCATCATGCGACTCATCTTCCGCTTCTACAACATT
Organism: Centropyge bicolor; assembly: GCA_037975185.1. Lineage (NCBI taxonomy): Eukaryota > Metazoa > Chordata > Actinopteri > Pomacanthidae > Centropyge > Centropyge bicolor. The sequence continues at coordinate 654,699 of JBBMOC010000049.1, read as the reverse complement.
CAGGGAGGCTGCATTAGCATCGATGGCCAGGATATATCAAAAGTAAATGTTTGCTGCCATAAGCTTTTTTTTTTTTTTAAATGAAGCAAATTTTATGGGAGCTACTGGCCACCACATCTGTGCAATAGATGTGGTCGCAATAACAGTAATGAATACATGTAATACAATACAATACATTATCTGTGCAGTAAGTACTACCTTTATGAATCGTATGATGTTTGTAATTCAACTCTATGTTAGGTTCAACACCATTATGAACCCTGCCCACAAAAATTACATTAGAGTTCCAATAATGCTTCCCTGATTCATTACTTTAATTAACCATTAACATTATGTGCTTTGCAATATAAGCACATAGCAGTGACATAGAAGGATGGGTTAATATATCTCTACCTAACTAATTAGCAAATTCTCCTATCTAGCAGGAGGCACTGTACATCATTCCATGTGCAAATGAAGTCATCTGACTGCGATAAGCATAAATTAGCCCCTTGTTATGTTGCTCTTGGGAATACCAAGAGCAATGAAAGCACAAGTTACAATGTCTTTAATATAGCAGTGTGTGTTTGCAGGCACACTCTGGACTCGTAATTACTGTGTCTTCCTTGTCTATCCTCAGGTGAAGCAGAAATCGCTGCGAGCTCATATCGGCGTGGTTCCCCAGGACACTGTGCTTTTCAACGACACCATCCAGAACAATATTCGCTACGGCCGCGTCTCTGCTAGCGACCAGGAGGTGGAGGAGGCTGCTATAGCTGCCGATATTCATGATAAAATCATGTCCTTCCCTGAAGGTGACCAAAAGATGAAATCTCTTGTGTTGTCCTCAAAGTTAGCATTGGGATTTTTGAGTCACAATGTTGACTTAGAGTTGTTGTTTTTTATTAATGTGTCAGATATACTGTGGGTGTTCAAAGTCATGTTATGAAATTGAAATGGCTGCTGTGGTTCTTGGTTTGTCTCAGTCCTCCCTTTATTTTCTCTCGAGCAGGTTATGATACGCAGGTGGGTGAAAGAGGTCTGAAGCTGAGTGGAGGAGAGAAGCAAAGGGTGGCTATTGCCAGAACTATCCTCAAAGCACCACAGATCATCCTGCTGGATGAGGTGAGACTACATAATGGAGCAGTTACCATGTCATTTGTTAATCAACACTGAATCTGGTGAAACAATGCCAGTGTTATTTGCATATTGCTATTTATATACTGTTTATATACTGTTACTGCTCAGCCTTTATTCAAATGAATGGACTTTCAGACACATGTTGCCCAACTTGTGACACTGTCATTCCACTTTTGCTGACATTATTGCTGGCATGTCCAATTTTAACAAATAATGTCTCTGTGCAGGCCACATCTGCTCTGGACACACAGACAGAACGTCACATCCAGGCCTCATTGACTAAAGTCTGTGCTAATCGTACAACAGTTGTTGTAGCTCACAGGTAAGAGATACGTGTACATGTATACGTTTTTTTTTCTGAAAGGTTTTGCTTTTTTATGTTATTTCAGGAAATCAAGGGGTTTTATGTAATGGGTTGTGTCAATGTCTTTTTATATATATAAGGTTGTCCACCATAATCGGAGCAGACCAGATTCTGGTTATCAATGAGGGCCGGATTGCTGAGCGAGGACGGTGAGTCATACTGATGACCATACAGTCCACCCTCTTTTTCATTGAACTCCAGCTAACTAATTTCCTCTCCACCCCAGACATGAGGAATTGCTCCTCAAGGGAGGCATTTATGCAGACATGTGGATGAACCAACAGCAGGCCCTGGACACCGATTCCTCATCAGACACAGAATCCAAAGACCGCAAGACTGAGAAACTGCAGCCACCATCAACTTCTTCAGGGCACCGAGGCCACTGAATGTATTTCTTCTTGGTTTGTTGTAAAAAGTATTCTACATTTTGATTCGACTCTTGATTGTAATAAGTTGTTAGATCATGTAAATGCGAAAGAACACTTGGCAAGATTAAAATGTTATTTATTTTTTAGAGATTTCAAACTGAATGTGCGATGGCACGTCATGGAGAAAAGGGAAGGTGCTGACAGAACTGAGGAGTTCAGCAAACACTCTGGTAGTGTTCAAATGGGTTAAAAGACATTTGTTTTTATACCCCAAGTTATTAGCTGCAATTATACAGGAGTAAAAAGGTTAAATTCTTAGCACATCATAAAAAACAGATCTAGACACTTTTTTAAAAATTTTAAAACATAATAACTTCATTATTAGTTACTTTTACTACATGAACTTCTTTTGTTGATATTACTGTTTTTAAAAGATTCCTGCCACCTATTGTTTGTCTTTATTTTTCATATTAAACACTGACTTCCGTGCTGTCTGACCGACTAGAAATAAAACAAGCCTTTTCTTTTCACAGTGAAACTTGAAACAACATATGACATGGCATAAATTATCTAAAGATACAAAAGGGAGAGTTGCAAGAAATAAGGAAATACAAACACTCTATTTGTAGGCTCAACACTGCATCTTGTTGGATTGTGGGTCTAATGATTCTGTCGCTTACTAAATAATATCGTATAAATGACAATGGGTTGGTGTTCAAGCTGTCAGGGATTTTATTCAGCTTTGTTTTGTTTTGGACGTTTTTAGTAGTTGATTTTTTTTAGGTCTGCTGTTACTAGAGATACTTTTTTATAAATGTGTAAGCATCTGTATACTTTGAATGACTTAAGTAAAACTAAACGGTAAATCATTGTGTGCTCTAAATTGTTGCCAAGGGTTAATGAATACAGAAAAAGTTAAGGTAAAATTTGCCAATTGTAACTTTTTGAACTGATCTAGGAAGTTGTACAATCCATGTTTGCCTGTCTTTGGCTGTCGGAGACAAAAGACATTTCATATTTTGACTTGGTATTTGGATGTAATAGAGACAATTTATTAACTAGATCAGTACTTTTGCTGCATTGAAAAATAATACCATCAAACTAAACACACATGCATTAATAACACCCGTTATTATTCTCACTTAATGTAATATGTAAGTATTTGCAGTCATATATTCAATCTCTGAATAGGGGTATGCCTGTTATTTGGATATCTACCTCATAAAAGGTATTGTTCATGATTATTAGATTTTGTAAATATTCTGCTGTGTCTTGTATTCATGGAAATTAAAGTTAAAGTTTTTTGCATGTGTTCCAGTTTGTAAAATACAAACATCACCGGTTTACAGTCCAGTTTTGATAAAGTCATGTAAAGAAAGCAGTAAACTTACAGCACTGACAAATTATTGCATTTCTTAGTTTTGCATTTTGACAGACAAAAAACATCTGAAGACTAAACTGTACCTTTCTGTCATAATTGTTTTCGTCAATATCTGATGCCAGCTAAGAGATGTAGTAAGATCAGGTAAATTTGTTAGTTACAGAAATTAATTTCTGATTGTGCGGGTTTCGTGCAGGTTTCACTTCAGATTACATTTATCAATAACACGTTTAAACATGCATAGAAACATCACCAGCAGGTTACAAATAAGCGTGGTTCAGAGGAATGTGCATCTGTTGCGTAACACCTCTGCAGCTCCATAGCGCCCCTACCGGTCTCAGCATCTGTGTTTGTGAGGAGAGAGGCGAACAGCTGGAGTCTCACTGGCTGTCCCGGTCAGGGCGTGTTGTTAGCCGAGATCGATTAGCCAGGCGGGGTCCAGGCCCAGCAGTCGTCCTTTCAGTCGGCCGACTAATGTTTAATCTACAGTAAATATGGATTTCGACGCTTTATTTAACGAGAAGACATTTCAGTTTTCGGACTTCCAGGAGTTTACGGTATGTACTTGATTTTAGGCCGCGCTAAGTCGACAAGCTACGGATGCTAACGCTAGGCGCGCGCTAGTTAAGTTAGCTGACGTTTATGTCACCTAGTTAAGTTAAACGGATGGTCCCGTGGCCGAACATATAAGCTAATTTATATTGTTTTTATTTTGTCTAATTCAAGCTAAGCAGTGTGTTGTTAATAATTTCTAACACTAACTCATATACCTAGCTAACGCTGTTAGTTAGTTAGCTAGTGTTATTTTAGACTCTCGGTTCACCAGCTAGCGTTAGCTTAGCGTTAGCTGAAGTTATATAGTTGCCGTTTATGATAAACTCATGTCGTGTTGATGAAGCATTTGTACATTTTCGTTTAAGTCAAATTAGTGCTGATCATATTGTTTTTTATGTGTTTTACGTTCGGCTAGGTTCGTTGGGTTGCTAACTTTACTTATTATGGATGGCTAAAGCTAATATTATTGTTTTGACAGTTTCTTCCTGGACACCAGAAGTTGACTGAACGAGTGAGAAAGCGACTGTATTATGGCCTGGACAAAGACGTTTCTCTAGATGACCTATCATGTCCTGTTACAGGTGAGTGACGTTTTTAGCTTTGAAACTAAATTAACATTAGTTAAATAGCACCGAGAACTAAGTTTATCTTCATTGGAAATACTTAATGCCCAAGTCATTTGTTCTAGTTCTGGTAGTATGTAACTCACATGTTTAACGTACATAATTAATTTATAACAATATGTAAATATATGCAATGACTTGAGTTCAGTTTTGGTGATTTTATTTTGTCCTTCCAGATATTGCCGTCGAAATCTTCCAGAAGTCTGCCCCAAGTCCAATCCGAAAGCTTCAGAAGAAGTATGCTGCTCATGTCTCCAGGTTTGTACTAAGTATTATGCTTCTATGCACACATCTAGGAACTAAACTAGGCCAGTCATACATCTAAAATGAATCTGTTTTTGCTTCAGGGAGGCTTGCATCTCTCCGTGTGCCATGATGCTGGCTCTAGTTTACATAGAAAGGCTCCGACATAGAAACCCTGAATACCTACAAAAGATCTCCTCCTCTGACCTCTTCCTGATCTCTATGGTATGTGTGCTGGGTTTAAAGGTCCTTCTAAATGTGTCACCATGTTATTTCTAACACATGTGCTGCTCATTTCAGAATGGAGCATGATGCTTTTTTAATTTTTTGCACCTGCACTGCTATTTTCTACAATTAATAAGTGAGTCGAATTATACTGTATTGACAAATGTGCCAATCTCTCACTTTTAATTAGATGGTTGCCAGCAAGTACTTGTACGATGAAGGAGAAGAAGAAGAAGTTTTCAACGATGAATGGGGAGCAGCTGGGAAGCTGGATGTCAAAACTGTCAATACCTTGGAGATGAACTTCTTGAATGCCATTGTAAGTGTTAATGCCTTTGGATGTGGTGTGTGTTTACATGCATGCTTGGTTCAAGTTCTTTGCCCCAACCATTGTGTCATGTCTTCTAGGAGTGGAGCCTCTTCACAGAGCCAAATGACTTATTTGATATACTAAGTCAGCTAGAAACCAGGTTGGTGGTCAGCTCTGTAAAACCTACACAACATTTTGTACTAAAATAACGTCTGTAAAAAAATGTTTATCTCAAGAATGGACAATTATTTGACTAAAGGGTTGTTTCAAGAGTCAGACAACCCTACCATTCACTGTGATTCAGTGTTTTACACATTGTGACTCCAGCCTCTGTATTCCCAGCATTGCCGAACGGCAGGGGATGAAACGTGGCTGGTTCACCTACACTGACCTCTGTGTGCTATTGGAGCAATCAGCATGGAGTCAAGCCCTCACAACCATCTACCAGAACTTTACCAAGGTGAGAAGGGGATTTGAGTTGTTCTGAGTTTTGTTCTACATATACTCTAACTAAAACCACATAGACATTGTAACAGCAATAAAGTCATTGATCATCAGATTCAATCCTCATTTTATTTTCAGGTATCCTGTATGCTCGGCCTCGTCTATCTAACCAGTGTGGCTGGCCTTATTGCCACCAGCGCTGTGCTGCACCAGCTCAGTCTCTCCAGAAGTGGCCAGTCTCTGCTTCCACTTCCAGATGAGTTTAGCCCGGCCCACATTCAGTCCTCCAACCTGAACTCGGAAGCCCCGTCTGCAGCCCAGCGTCTCCCCTGTTGTGTTCTGGCAAACAAGAGTCTGAACCGCCAGACTGGAGCACTTGGAATTGGCCAGCACCACACTCAAAGTCCCCCACCTGCTTCCTCACAGACCTCAATTTTGTGTCTCTGGGGGTCCCTCCTTGCCTCAATGGGTCACATACATCCTGCGACACATTCTGAAATGGAAGCTCCCCAGACCTGGTCTCCTGCCTCTTTCTTCTGTCCTGGCTGTCTTGCATCCCTCCCTCCTCTTCAGTGTGGGCTTAGAAACACCTCAGCACTTTTCACTCAAGGTCCTCTTGATAATCATCAGCGTAATGTACCATGGCTGGCCTCCAGTCTCCTTGGAGGGGCGGAACCAAGTCTGAACTCTCGACTGGGGGTGTTTCCCCCTGTACAACTGGGACCCTGCCATCCAGAGTCTATGTTACCTGTCGACAAAGCCCAAGCTCTCCAAATGCCTGGCTAGAGACAGGCAAACTCCCCTGCTGTCAGCATGTAGTAATGGACTCTGGAAATTAAACCAGCATTGTTTATATCACTCATTGACTGACTAAGTCATGTTTTATTTACTTTTCCAGATCCAGCATACAGGCCCAATGACAGGAGATATTAGGCACATTTTGGACAGGATGAGAGTTTGATAACACAGGACGGAATAGAAATTCAATTAGTTCATTACTGAGGAATTTGCCATAAGTAAAATGCCATAGTGTTCAGTTAATGTTCTACATTTTGTTTTTAATGCAGAGAATCTGTATCTCAAAGGATTTGAGGATAGTTTTTTGTGTTTTTCTTGGCTGCAACCAAATTGTTTTGCTACCAGCATTTATCATTGTTTGAAAGTTCAGACCTGTGAGATGGTGATGGGCCCTTGTGATGAGCGTGTTTTGAGTTATTATATCAAGGCTGTACTATTAAAGTTGCTAGCTACTTGGCAGGTTGATGAAAGTGTGTGGAGGTTTCACAGCATATCTGAAAGGTGAGAGTTACACAGTAAGTTTTTCCTTTTTTGTGATGGAGCTCTATGAGAAGAAGGGACTAATTTAGTTTACTTTGTCTGCTACATTTTGGCTTTTCCGTATTTGCTTATTGTTAGCATATTTTTTTCATTCAAGTGTAAGCAACTTTACATCTGACATTCGTCTTACACCTGCAGCAAGCACTGATTCTGTACAACAGGTAGTTTTTGTTACCGTTTGTTAAACAAACTGTTTCCTGTCCTTGTAAATTTCAAAGAAAGGAAACAGTTTGAAAGCAGACACCATCTCCATACCTCAGTGTAACTGTCATTATTCACCAGATTTTATGTGGGATGTCACATAACCTTAAAGCCCCTTCTGTAACATGGTAATGTTAAGCCAAATGTAAGAGATTAAACTACAGTTCTCAACGTGGAAGAAGGTCTATAAAATAGGATGGGTTCCTGTGGTTTTATTCAGTTTGTAGTTGGTTTCTGGTTGGTGTTTTTGAAGTGAACATTTTGAATATAACATGTTAAAGGCAAACAACAGTGTTTCTTTGTTGACATGGTCTGCAATTTGCACACCTAGCTCTGTTTTCATTGCTACATGACATTTCACTCCATTCTTACTGCTTCATCTTTTAAACACCAGAGAAAAATGTAAAGAACCAATTACTTTTTATGTACACAGCTACACATGGTCCCAAGGACATTTACTTTGTAAGTGAAGCTTTGACAAATTGCTCTGAGCATCTGAATTTGATACACTTTGAAGCACGAAGTCCTTTAATTTTGTACATGGTGTAAAATGCAAATATTGTACAAATCTGTATAAAAAGAGCTAATAAAGAAGGCATTTCTTTGTGACATTTGTTAATGATCATCTGTGTCAACAGCATTGTGTAAAATGTGGAAGAATCAGCATTTGAAAAGCACTGCTGTCATGGCCAACCTGACATTTTGTTGAAGTTCCGCCTTGCGTATGAATGTGATCTGAGATGGTAGTAGGTGATATAACACAGACTCAGAATGCATCTTGAAAGCCAATGCATTCCTTTAGACAACCATGAATCACACGGCGATGACTCTTGTGTTTTACAGAGACGGGAAGCTGATGTGTGGTTCAGGCAGAATGTGGAGTGTCCCTCCCCCTGAGCCTGCGCCAGCTTCTTTTACGCCTCCCCTGCACCCCTCCCCGTCACATACCACTTGTCAGTTCCTAATATAGACCCGACTGCTTTGCAGGAAAGGGTAACAAACTGAGAGGGGACACCGGCAGTTTGCTGCTTTTGAAACTTTTTCATGGACATGCAACAAGATTATGGAGCTTCTTTCACAGGTAAAATGTTACTTTTTAATTCATATATAGAGAAGGAAAAATGTGAGTTGCGTTTTAAGTGTTATTGGATTGAGGGAAATGAGTAGTCTTGTGGATTTCAAACAATTGTGACAATGTCATGTGGAGAATGTTTCGCTTTGCTTTTTTGTAGGTGTCATTCCCCAAAAAGAAGCAGGAAATACTCAAACAAGGTATAATTATGATAATCGGCATAGGTGCATGTTTTTGATCTGTGTGTAAATAACAGGGCTGTATGTTTACATGCAAGTACATGAATCTGTGTCTGTGTCTGTATCAGGGCTCTGCTCAAGTAGAGTCATCAGCTATTCTAATATGAGTTTCCTTACAGAGGCTGATGCCACAGTCTACATGAATTTCATGAAACGTCACTGCTGCTACGATGCCATTCCAACCAGCTGCAAACTGGTCATATTTGATACCAAGCTGCAAGTAAGACTGGCTCATATTCCCGTGCAGAAATATATAGAAGCTTCAACACCATCTGTATTATGTGCTTGTAAATCCTCAATCTGTGCGAATTCATTGCTTCCAAAGGTGAAAAAGGCCTTTTTTGCACTGGTGGCAAATGGCTTGAGGGCTGCGCCTTTGTGGGACAGCAAGTTACAGAGATTTGTGGGTAAGACTAGGAATCAATTGCATGTAGGTCAATGTGAATTATAATAATGGAAACATAAATTCTTTTCTCCCTCAGGTATGCTGACTATCACAGACTTCATCAACATCCTCCACTGCTATTACAAATCCCCGATGGTGAGCAGAATACACTCTGGTTTAATATATATGTATATTAATATTAGATCTGATTTGACTGTCGTTTACTCATACCTTGACATTGGGGTTTCCCTTTTTAAAGGTACAAATGTACGAGCTGGAGAGCCACAAGATTGAGACATGGAGAGGTGACTCATTTCAAAGTAAATACCCAACACATAAAAATATAATCTCTGTGACACATCTCTGTGAATTTCCATTAGAGCTCTATCCTCTTCTGTCTAGACGTCTACTTGCAGTGTTCCAATCACTTCCTCATTAGTATTTCTCCAGAGGCGAGGTGAGCACGCAATGCTCTCAGACGTAATCTTTGATACTGTTTTATCTCTTCAAGTCAACTGTCTATCTTGTCACACAGTAAATTCCTCTGTTGTCTCTTCCTTCTCAGCCTCTTTGATGCCATCTATTCCTTACTCAAATACAAGATCCACAGGCTGCCAGTCATCGATCCAGAGTCTGGAAATGTCCTGCACATTCTGACCCACAAAAGAATCCTCAAGTTCCTCCATATATTTGTGAGCAAGCTTGAGCTCACATGTGGTTTACTTTCATTTAACCTGGTGTCATAATCTTGATGTGAAAAAAAGGACTGTGGACGTCAGTGTGCTTTTACTCTGGACGTTTTCAGGGGAAGAAAGTTCCCAAGCCTGCATTTGTTGGAAAGCAGATCCAGGAGCTCAGGATTGGAACGTTCAGGAACATCGCCACTGTTCAGGAAACAGCAACGCTTTATGATGCCCTCTCCATTTTTGTGGAAAGGCGGGTGTCTGCTCTGCCTGTGGTGGACAAGCAAGGTGTGCACTTAGAAATTATACTTTGATTTTTTGATGTTATATCAGTATATTTATTAGATTTGATGTGTAAGTTATGTTACAAATTAAATACACTGAAGGATGTATCCTATCATACTGATACTACAGCATCCAACAATTTCTTTTCTTTTAGGCAAAGTGGTGTCACTCTACTCCAGATTTGATGTAATTGTAAGTACCATGTAGAGGAAAATGGTTTCATTCATCCTTGCATATCATCGCATTGTTTGACACCTGCTCAGACACTGGGGTATGTGTGTGTACTCCTCGGCAGAATCTAGCAGCCCAGAAGTCTTACAACAATCTGGACATGACTATGCGGGAGGCCATTAGCAGGCGCACATGTTTCACAGAGGGAGTAATCAAGTGCTATCCTGATGAGACGTTGGAAGTCATCATAGACCGCATTGTGCAAGCTCAGGTAGATATTGCCTTCACATATTTGGTTTCAACATATTTTTAGAATCAGAGAAATGCAGATGATTTATTCTTTCATTGTCACTTTGCTGCTTATCCCAGGTCCATCGGCTGGTCCTGGTGGACAGGTCTGATGTGGTGAAGGGCATCATCTCTCTGTCTGACCTGCTGCAGGCCATGGTCTTAACCCCTGCAGGTATTGAAGCCCTTTTGTCCTAGCACCATGGGGACAGAGGATCCCATTCCCTCCTTTACCACCTATGTAGGCTTGAGTCCTGGTCGTGTACCCAGCCAGGTAGGCCCTGTTCCCCCACCCCACCCACCCTTATCCCACCCTGTTGTCTGGCTACCAGCAACCAGAGGCCTTAACCCCACATGTCATCTCATCATGTGTGTGCAGTGGAAAAATCGTGCTGCTTTCACATTTGCTCCATTGTTATGTGCAAATGACCACATCTTACACACACAGACACAGACATGCATGTGCTGCTTGGCTGATGCTTTGCAAGCAAACATCATCTATATTTTTTGAGAATACTACTGAGAGTTCCTGAGTAGCTTTTGCTTGTCTTTCAGACATCAACTTGTAAGTAAAGCGAGAGATGGCAAGAGAAAGAAGGATTCCCAGGCTGTGTTGCTGTTTACATAAGATGTCTTCCATGATGTGCTGTGTTCATGTAACAATAATTGAGTGAGCTGAGGTCATAGGTCTCCAGCACAATGTCCATATTGGCTGCATTTGATCAAATTGATCAATACATGTTTACTCAATACTGCATATTTCTGTATTAAACATTTGTATCAAAACATGCTGGTGCTCTCAGTGTTTATTTCCTGGAGGAATACAGTGTGTTGACTATTGTTGAAGTATATTTATATAGAAGAATACAGATTAAACATACATCAAAATATATACAATATACATCCTCATTTAAAGTAGTTGCAGTATCAACCACACGGTGGTACACTTGAGCTTTAACCCATTCTCTATACAGTAAACAAGGAAACACGTGACTACATTTTTTTTCTCATCTATGTCGTTGGTTCATCAAGTTTCCAGAAATGACTAGAATAAGGCCGGATATCGTTATTGCCTTCAAAGTAAAATTAGAATCCTGGTTATAAAATCTGTAATTAATTTGGAGTGAATCATTGATTATTGAAAGATTTTTGAAAATTAAATTAAATAGTTGAAATCAAGTTACCTCCAGCAATTATATGCAAGTTGGAAATAATGAATAGTGAACATTGTTAATGTATGTGTGCTAATTACCTACATACAGTTATGGATAAATAAGTAATAATATTATGTAAAATGTCATATTTATACACATTAATAAAGCAATATTAGTTTACCATAAACTGTCCATTCATGCGATAACAATCGGTTTTGTTTTTGTCACAACCACAGCTTTATGTGTGTGATTTACATTGGAAATACATTATTCATCATTTCACGTTGATACTTGTGGTGTGTACCTGTTGCTGGAGGGGATTTGTTTTATACTGAAAATCCCAACCGGAAACTTTAATTTTTTTTTAACTCAGTTGACTTGACGCAGATCTTTCCATAAACCCTGTGATATCCAAAACAACATAACAAAGTGGGGGAAACATGGCGAGCGGAGAGGAGGCCAGAAGACGCCCCTCGGTTACTTCGTCTTCGGTCGGCCTGGAGGCTCTGTTCCCCGCGGGGACGTCGGTGCAGGCCTGCGGGGACGTGAACCCGGACCTGGTCCGCCTGCGGGAGCGTCTTCAGGGCTGGCTATCGCAGTATGAGCCGCTGCTTCTGTGGCTGCAGAGGCTGCTGGTGTGGGAGAGGCCGCTGTACAGCATCTCTGTTGCCCTCACACTCAACACTTTATTCTGGTAAAGCCCGCTTTTAACCACGTTTCCCACCTTTTTCTTTAAGGTTACATGGAACATCACGAGCTAGCTGGCTAACGTCAGCGAGGCTAACATGAGCGAATGTCAAGATAAATTAGCTAATCCCACGTCTTTAGCTTCATGCTAACGTAGCTTGCGAGCTAGTTAAAACTTCATTTTCAGCGGGACACGTTTGGCGTCATGCGTTAAAAACTAATAGGAAAAGCTTTATAACGCAGACCAAATAGACGAGCAGAGTTATTTGGAGTTGTTACACTTGTTAGTTTTGTTCAGCTTAACGTTAATCCTGACAAACATTCATGTCATGCTGAGTGGCCCAGGCCTTGTTAAGCAGCTGTCAGCAGCAGCAAACCAACACAGCTGTTATGTGCATGTATTAAATGTAATCTGGAAGCCAAGTTCAAATTATATGTGTGCTTATTGTGTTTATTATAATGTATGGGACATGACCCTAAGCCAACTGGTCGGCTGTTTATCTATGTGTCTCCACAGGCTCCTGTCATCCACCTCCCTGAGGCCTCTGTTCCTGCTGAGTGTGTCCCTGCTGGGACTCATGCTCCTGGAGAGATGGAAGCCCAAGTTGCCCATCATTACTGGTAAGCCCAGGCCTTAATGTTATTTGAATCTGGTCCTCAGGCTTTGTCAGTCATTTCCCAGGCAAATGTCCTCTGTTGCATTAGCTTAAGATGTATTTTAAGATACTTTTATTCAAGTTGCTTTAGCGCCACCCTGGTAGAGGTTTTGGTTTCCAGTGGAGACATTAAATTCTTTAGACTCATGAAGATAAGATAAAGATGAGATAAACCTTTATTTGTCTCTCAGTGGGAAAATTTGCAATGAAAATCTTTTGAGTCAGGCGGGATTTCCTTGGCCAATACCATGTTGCTATTCATTTATAGCTGCCGATAGGTGACATTTCTTGAAAATCCAGCAAAGAATTTTCGTTTTCTTTTGAATATTTATGATATTTTGCAAGTCTAATTTTCCCACAGTGCTTTTAGTTGGCAAGGTGGATGATCCTTAAACAAATAATTTCTCTGAAAGAATCTAAAGCTATCGTAAATTAACATACTGTTATCATTATTATTCTTATGGGTCATGTAATACAAACCATATTCTAATCAAATTTCTTGTGCAGTAAGTTTAGGTTTGCTTGCTTTTCAATGAAAATGTAATTATACACACTGCATCATATGAGATATTATGCTCTGAGGCCCACAAGAACAAATCTTTTATAGCAACATTTGCAAAAGAAGCATTTCTACCCTTGAGGTGTCATGATGATCTTGATAGTCTTGCCTTTGATTGGTTTACTACAACACATTTTTTGTTCATGATCTGCTGCTAATTGTGTGTTTTTCTCCTACTGCAGTTCAACATGCAGAAGCTCACCCTGTACAAAGGTGTGTAGTGTGTTCATGATAAACAGGTTCTTTGTAATGTGGTTTTCAATATGACTCTCTTAATGCGCTGCAGTAATTAAGAATAAGAGCATCTGTTTAATTCCAACAGTGTGAAGTTTGTCTTTCTGTTCATGATATTTTTGTCACGCCACACCATATCATTAGAATTAATTTTAGGCTACGGGTCATTTGTATTTGTGCTTACACGTGTGCGTATCTCTTGTTCCACTGTCATTACATGAACAAGGAATACTGCACTACCTCTGTACAATCATCTAAGTGCAGCCTGAAGCACTTTAAGTACAGATTTCCATTCTTTGCAAGTGTTCATTTTGTCTCTCTCTTACTGTTTGTTTGTCTTCTTTTTTTTGCTTACAGTGAAACAATGAGCGTGGAGCAGCGTCTGCTCAGTGTTCCTGAGCTCAGCCACCACCTGGCTGAGAGCTACCTGACCTGCTGCCTCTACCTGCAGGAGATGCTGCAGTACAAACGACAGAACCATGGCAAGGTACAGCACTCTGTCCTTTGAAACCCAAGGACAGGAAAGTACAGGAATTGTATGTGACATACTTCATGCAGTTATACTGTTTGTGTTTTTGGTTAAAGAGTGCAATTGCAAATTCATTATTAATCTACAGAAAATAAAGAAGTGAATTAATAAGTGTGGATGTCACTGACTGACACTGACTCAGACTGACAGTGACCCTTTATGAGAGTGCTTGCAGACCAGTGAGAATTATAATAATACGTTCAGATATCTGGTCAGTCACTGTCTGAAGTGCTACTCTGTAATGCATGGGTTTATTCAGCCTGCAAACCTTTGTTTACATTTCGGGTATCTGGTGTCTTTATAACCAGCCTTCTGCAAGTCATTGAAAGCATTCACAACCAAATACATTATGTAAAAGTCAACATTGCTAACAATATGGCTGAATAAAGACAGATGTTTGTGTTTAGTTTAGCAGTCAACTAAAAACTAATTGTAAGTAGGGGAATCTACAAAGCACAATGCAAACAATCTGATCTCAGCAGCTGCTGCGGTTGCGAGAACTCATCCAGCCAGACATTCTCGTCTATGATATACAAACAGCACACACCTGCAGAGATGTCCCTTGTTCACCTACTCATCTTGTACCCCTTGCAGCTTGAAGATGTATAATTCCTAATATCATCTTACTTGTTCTGTCTCCCAGTTCTGTGTGATGATGTGCAGTGGCTGTTTTGTACTTGCCGTAGTTGGACATTATGTACCAGGAATCATGATCTCCTATATTATAGGTGAGTCACTTCTTGCTTAATTGATATGAAAAAAACATTGGACTGTTTGTTTCCCATGACAAACAGAGGGTGTCTGATAATAGCTAGTAATAGCAGTGAGTAGAGTAATTACATTTTATTGTTGATGTATTCACTGAATATCAGGAATTCTGTTAGTGCATGTTAGTTTCTATCTAATAGGTCACGCTTGTATTTTAATGTTTTGTAATATAAGTGGATATTTTTACATCAACTATTAAAATTTTTTTCCTCATCTGTAGCTCACATAACTCAATCCTCATTACAAAAACTGCCTCCTTTTTGCGTGCACTATGTGTGCATCTGCAGCATCTTTCTTTGTTATCCAAGAATAGGTGTAGTATAAAGTCATCCATGTTTTGTCTGTGCAACTGTTCAGTCCTGAGCGTGCTGTTGTGGCCCCTGGTGGTGTACCACGAACTGATCCAGAGGATGTACACGGGCTTGGAGCCAATCCTGATGAAACTGGACTACAGCATGAAGGGAGATACCGAGCACCGCAAGCACGACAAGAGGAGTGAGTGCTACCGTAACACCTTCTGGCTATAGATAATGGCCTAACTTGTATGAATTACATCAAAATTAAATCAGCTGTTGAAACACATGCTTGCGTTTGTAAAATTAATTAAGAATTTAAGCATGCAAGGGGGAAGTGTTACACAAAGAGCTTGAGTCTTGGATCGATGCAGATCACTTTACTTTCCCCTCTAACTGATCCCCAACCTGAGACACAATCCACTGCAAACACAGAAAGAATAGCCACTGTAGGACCACGTCCTACATAAAAATTGAATATCCAGAAAGTATGATTTTCTGAATACATTTGTACCTAGATCCCATATCTCCCAATGTAACAGTATGTAACAGTAGTTAAACTTAAAAGCCAAGTGTTCATTCCATTTGTTGCCATTGCATCATTATGTTTTGTTCGTTTGCATTTCCTTCTCCAGGATGACATTTAAAAGGGGTATGTGTGTTTTGACAGAGGTGAAGAAGGAGGTAGAGGAGGGAGACGAGCCAAGAGCAGAAACGGAGAGTGAGAGTGAGGAGGAGCTGTCCTGTTTCGCCCCGACGGTATGGACACACACCTGAAAGCTCCACCCACATTACCATGCCACATTAAGTAGACTTTAACGAGGGTGTGTATAGCATAATGCCAACAGAGGAAGTAGCAGTAGAGTGGGGAGTAGAGTATGTGTTTGTTTATGTGGAATAGGAGTGGAGCTCTGTATTGTCGTAAATTGCCTCAAGGAATATATTTCAAGTACTGTCACATTCCATTAGTGCAACTCAGGCACATACTGTACACAGTTTCATTCAGTGCTTGACAGCTTTGATGTCTGTTGTGTATGAGACGTGCTGTGTCTACAGAATGAATCAAGACCTGCAGAGCACAGTGTAAGTTTAAGAATTTAAGGCTAAATGATCGACTTGTTTATGTCTCACAGTGTATAATGATTTTATTTTTTTATTTTTTTTTTTACCTCAAGCCTCCAATAAGGAGTCCAATAAAAATTATGAAAGTGATGAGGAAGAGGATGATACATTGCAGTGATATAATGCTGTGGTTTTGTTCAGGTGGATGTGAAGACCACAGCTCTGGCGATGGCCATCACAGACTCAGAGTTATCGGATGAGGAGGCATCCATCTTGGAGAGTGGAGGGTTCTCAGTGTCCCGAGCCACCACTCCTCAACTAACAGACTTTTCTGAAGGTAAATGATCACTCATATCAATGTCACACTTCAGTTTATGCACATGCAGAAGTAGCTTCCTTGCGAAGAAGGTCAAAGGTTTGTGGGTTTTTTTTCTAGGGTTAGTAGAAATTCAAAACCTAGTGTTCTTGTATTTAGACATCACTCAATGAAGGTTCTGCTCTCTTATGTAATTTACCTTTGACTCATGGTATATTAAACCAGACACCACTTGGTTTGTTTAGCATTTTGTAAATTATATTTGCCTGAGATGGTTGAGTCAGTTGAGTTAGATTTTTTTGCTTCCTCATCTCTATTACAGATCTGGACCAGCAGAGTTTACACAGTGACCCAGAAGAGTCCTACCTGCGGGATCTCCCTGAATTCCCATCAGTTGAGGAGTTCCCGTCCATCGAGCACAACCTGCTCCACTTCCCTCTGCGAGGCCCCGGCCAGGGTGACGCAGCCCAGTCTGGCGCTCAGTCAGAGGGGGAACCATTGAGCCCTGCCAGCCTCCTTATCCAGCATCTAGCATCTCCGCTCCACTTTGTGAACACGCACTTCAACGGACATGGACGACCACCTGGGGGTGAGGAGGGCATGTTGCCCGTGCCAGCTGCAGGGGAGGAAGCAGGGAGGCTGCGGGGAGAGGAGAAGGAGGCGGCAGTAGCCCAGGGTGCACAGCGCTCCTTGGAGGCCTTGAGTGAGGAGATCGTGAGCACAGCCATCTCCACTGTGGTGCAGAACACTCTGTCAGCCCTGCTGCGCTCCAGTGAGGCCAGCGAAGAGCCCTCCCTGGCCGAGTTCCTTCCCACTGAAACCCCGCCAGGTGCTCTGGAGACCTCCACCCAACCAACCGACACCACTGCTAACACTACAATTGCTCCAGTAGGGCCGCTGGGGGCTGACGAGGACCTGGATGAGGTGATTACTAAAGAGAGCCGTGCCAGCGAGGAGATGCACGATGACACACTAGTCCCGACCGAGGAAGAGGACTTTGAGCTTCTGGACCAAAGTGAACTGGAGCTGGTTGATGAGGGGCTGGACCTCAGCTCTGACAGACAGATGGTAGGAGGAGCCTCAGGAGCTTCAGACACACCTCCATCTCCTCAGCATCAACCACAGTCATAGCTTCCCTGTTGCCTCCCCCTGCCCCCACCTCCAACTGTTTTGTTTTATTTGTATGTTAGAACGACATTATATTCATACATACGGCTATATACACGACATTTATCAAAGAGTTTGTCGATTGATACTGTTGGTTGGTGATTGTCTGGCAGATGGTTGAGGAATACTCGGTATGTTATTGCTTTCATAGCCTCTCATTACAAGGGTTTGTTCAGCCTCGGTACCTGAGTTGTTCCTAGTCCAGGACCATCACATTATTGGGATCATCAGCTGCTGTCAAGTGGCATTCACAACGACACAGCTCTGATCTGTATACTAAAATACACAAATATATCAGAAATCATCAATAATGCATTTACAGTTGTTTTTGTGGTGTTGTTCTCCCTGTTCTGTTCAGGGCAGAGCTGGCTTAGGTTAACAGTTCTAGAGACATGATTGTCAGGGATTGCAAAGCATTTTTCTGTCTGGTTTTACTTTATCATCTGGCATTGACATTTGCTCGACAAATGAGCAAGCGGATTTCTCCCTGCGGAGTGGAAAAGCCACCCACATTCAGTCTCATGTCACAGTACCGATGCCTTTATTTTCTACCTTGGCTAACCCTTCCACCTTGTTTTCGTTCAGACGCAGATGTTTATCTAGATGGTGTTATGAAGAGTTGAAATGTTGGATTATATAACTATTAATATATGCTATAAATTATTTAATTTAAGGGTCAGTCGATGAAACTTTACTGTTGAGCTGAGGGGGAGTTTAAATGTAAATTTAATCTTTTCAGTTGCCCATGATGATTGTATGTTAATTGTTTTAATGATGACAACATGGGCATGCAGGTTTGAAATGTAGTTCCGTATTCCAAGATGTTGGACTAGTTAGTAAAACCCATAGTATTATCCTTCACTTTATCCTTACCTACAGGGTCTCCAAAGTTACAGTTTGGACAGAAGCATTCAGTCATTAGTGGTCTTTCACTTGTTGCCTGGAAATGGAAACTTAATCTGACATTGTTGGATGTTGACAAGTAGATCTTTACCCATACACATAAGTGACTTTGATGAGGCAAGATAAATGAAATGTTCCTGAATTTCCTCTGTGATTGACGCGTCATTTTTATTCATATAACTTAATTTCATACATCCATACGTAATTGGTCCATATGTAATTGAATTTTTTCTTGATCTTTGTTGAAAAACACAGGCTTCTTGTGAGATAGGCCCATCTATACCCAACTATTTGTACATGTAAAGCCATCACTGGGATATGTATATTTACCAGATAACCTCCTTTGTGCCACGACAAGTCCATGCATGCCATGAATCACGCATGTATTTACCATGATTGATATTTGAGCTCAGTTTTCAAAAGAGTGTTACTTTTACTGGAGCAGATCCTTTTTTCAGCTTTTGGAAGGACATAATTGCTAAATTACACATTGTGTATCTGGCCGCTGCTGGGGATTTGCGTAAAATTGTTGGCTCAACAAAAGAAATCTAGCACTATGCTCGACTGTATAAAGAGGCCGTTTTTTTGCTTTTGTAAACCACTCAGCATCCAAATCTCAGGGGTGGGTTGTACAAATTGAATATAGCATTGCAGAATATGTGTCCATTTCCCGACTTGTTGTAGTGCATTGTATTTGTACTAACCTTTCCTTTTTTTCAGTCAATGCCTCCTTGTGTATAGTGTAGAAATGCTAAAAACAGAACGTGTATATTCTGCATGTAAAAACAGCACTCTGTTCAAGTTCTCCTTGTCAACTGATAAAGTACTGCACAATTTGTGAGTAAAAAAAAATCTATTTGAATGTTTCAGGTTAAAAGAGCCAATTAAGTTCAGTTTAATGTTTAATTACCAACCAGGGGAATACAGGTTTTGATGTGTCCTCATTTTTAAAAGACTACCCAACTGTAAATGGAAATGGGTGGCAAGCGATAACATCAGATATAGAGAAGGATATAAACAGACTAGTCTGTGTATGGTAGTAGTGTGTTACATGCTTAAAATATTGCTTCTTGAACTATAAAAAAGGCACTTACTGAACTGTACAATTTTAAAAAAGGAATATATTTTCTAATTTCTCCTTTTTCCATAAAGTACTCAGTTTGATCTTTTACATCTAAAAAAAACAACGGCTAAGGATGAGTTTCACAAAGCGAAAACAAGATTCATTGTCATGATACTGGTAAAATAAAACTGCAACTCCACATGTGAAAGTAAGAGAATAAAAGAACAAACTGAAACAAACTTGAGATGTGGCACTGAAATTTATCTGGAGCTTGTTTAATCATTTTAACAAACTTCTAACCTATGTTTTTAGTCTGTCTTGACAGTATGCACATAAGTCTTTTGCATATACAGGATGTTTTTTTAACAAAACAATTTTTTATTGTCAATCAAGTGTCTTCATTATTCATAACAATCTTGCAATTTTCTGTTCCAAGTTCTTTTTCCTATGAAAGAAAACAACTGTTAGTACCTTTGGAAACATTGTGGTAAGAACAGGTTGCAGCTATGACAGTGTGTGTTGTGCAACATCCCTATTATTTTTGTGACTGAACATACCTGCCTGAGTTCACTTGCAGAAAGCTGAAGTCTCTCCTTCAACTCATCTCCAACAGTCACATCAAGCAAAACAGACCATTTACCATCTGCGAAGGTGACTGGAACGGAGAGGATGATGCCATCTGGGAGATTGTAGTAGCCTACAGATAGCCAAAGACAATTAAACTTCAACAGGAACTAGATCAGTCGAAAGCTAAAATATGCATTTGGATATGGATCCCTCATTTGAAATGTGTCAGAAAACAATGTCTAAGATCATTTTGTCACACATGCTTGTCTGTGTCTTCACCTGGGCAAAGTACACCCATAGAGAAGACCTCATCTGCAGCACAGATGCCATTCCAGGCCTTTAGGACAGTGAGGATGCCATTGGCGACCGACATGGCAGCCGCTCGGCAGGTCTTTGAAGCCACAGCTGCACGTTGACGGCATACCAAGTCTTGAAAGTCTGTTTCCAACCATTTCCTGGAGGAGAGAAGGAGATTATTGGCTTCTTGGCATATCCAGCACAGGATGTTTTTGATCAGAGCAGTCAGACTGCTGGGTCAGATGAATTGTGCAGTCAACACTGACACAGACTAAAGTCACAGCAGGGCACTATTTGGTAGGCACTTCTGTAATTTGATGGTGGATGATCGCCAGACCTCATATTTTTTAAGTGCCTGATAAGTGGACTTAAGCAATAAAAAGCATGCAATAAGGTAAATACAATTAGATAAGCCATAATTAATGAAATGTTTCTGGAGTCTGAAGCATTCTTGCATGTTATTACAAACCTTTCATGGAGAATCTTTTGGACCGGTTGGGAGAAGAAAACAGGTCCTTTGATTGCTCCATCATAGTTGAAAACCTTTGCCCTCTGCAGGTCAATGTAGAAACTGCCACTGATGTTTCCCCACACAATGACATTTGTAATATCTGTAGCAGAAGGAAAGGGGGAAATGATTCATCTTGCATGAAAAGTGACCCTGCTTGGATGCAATGGGAAGTTGCAGTAGGTAAATGTGGATCCATTTCACCAAACAGAGAGAGTTTGTAGTTTATAGCTACCTGAAGTCTTCACTTTCAGCTTCTTTGCAATGAAGGCCCTTGCTTGATTCTCCAGCTGAGTTGCCATTGCGACAAATTGGCAGCTGTCGATAGAGCATGCATTGTCCAAAAGAAGTGAGCATCTCAGGTTGGCAAATGAGTTCCCAGACACAATCACCTTCACCTCCTTGTTGGCCCTTGTGTCAATCAGTTGTCCGTACTCTCTGCACCTGTCAGAGATTCTCTTTACCCTTTTCTTCTCCTCCTCCTTCTCATTCTCTGTGTCTCTGCCATCAGACTCATCCAGCAGGAGGATGACATCTGCTTTTAGGAAAGCATGTTCCAGATCTACATGAATGGTCACCTGTGGAAAAAGTCCAGTTAGTTGGATTATTTTCCTTCTCATGTGGTCAAAAGGCAAAAAAAATCTAAAAATACTATACTTGATGTAGCAGATGGAGTGCCAGGTCCTCCGTCTCCATCTTCAGCTGCTGAAGTTCTTCTTCATTCCCCTCCAAATCCAGTAAGTGGAGGCTGATTGCAGAAATGTGGGGGAACACCTCAGCAGAGAGCAGATTGGGGATCAAGCAATGACAGGTTGGGCTGAGAGCACTGGAAAGGTAAATGGAAAATGAATGCTTAACACTTGAAACAGCTTTTTAAATTCCTCACAGTTTTTTTAGTGACCCACCTGCTGATCCATATGTGGAGGGGTTTGATAAGACTGATACGATGCTGCTCCTCTACAATGAGGTTCATCTTGGTCTCCAGATTCTCTGCTGCAACACTCAGCATTACATCTGTAGGCATGTCTGAAGTGATGCCATAGTAGTCCTATAGAACCATTGAGTAAAGAAATGAGCAGGTCTGGAAGTTTTCCAATTTCCCGGAGGGAACCTCCCAAAGGGATTAATAAAGTACTCTGTCTGTTTTGGGAGTGATTTTTAGCAAGATGAAAGCCTACCTGACAATGCTCTAGGAAGTCACTGAAGCCCCCTAAGAGCATCCCTTTGCCCCCTTGATCCACCAGTTCCCTCCAAATCAAAGGGGACTGGTCATGTTTCCACCCATTTCTTCTGCAGGTGGCCTCCAGCCATTCCTAGCAGAGAAAAGAGGTGACATAAGTAACATGAAGAATAAACTCACGATTTGTAAATATACAATAAATTATGAATATTACCTTCCATTCGTCTGGGAGGATGGAGATCTTATAGATCCTGAAGTTGGGCAGAGATCGCTGCAGAGCGTCTGCTAATAGTTCCGCTTTGGCGTAATGTGGGCAGTCAGTTTTACCTATAAAAGGTTAAAATTGTCAGAGAGGAAATATTTGCATATACAAGTAAATGTTGAAAGATAGACAGTAGACTCAAACTTTACCAGCAAGCACAAATTTTGCCATCCTATCCGGGTGGCTTTGGTTGCTAGGAAACCGTCTATGTAGGAACGGTGGACGGTGTGGAAGCAAAAACTTCAAATAAAAAATAGTACTCACAATAATTGTGAGACTTGTGATTTTTAAAATATCACTAATCAGTTTTATTAACTGTAATACATTTTAAACTGGAGACATTTTATTCTTTAAAAAAATATATTTTTTATTATATTTATGACATTTCTTGTTGTTGACAGGGGGACAGAATATGACGGCGATAAGGAAGAGGAAGAAGACCCGGGTCAAGGCGGAAGTGGCGACGGTGGCGGATTTTTCGACGAGTAAAACTCTTCAAAACGGGAAGGCGGTTTTGGCATAATCTGAATTGTGACTGGACCAGAATCGTATCCAATGTAGGAGGATGGTGGTGGAGGAAATGGAACAGGAGTTTGTCACTTTGGAAGGTAGTAGGAAGGGAGGAGGAGGGAGGAAAAGCAATGGCAAAAGAGGTAGCCAGGATACCAGTGAAGGTGGGCAGCGGGTCAGTCCTAATTCATTTCAGGGATGATGTGCTTCCTGAGAAAGTGATGGTGGGATGCCTGTGCTTCAGTGTAAGAGAATATGTTCCACCTCTGATCAGATGCTTCAAGTGTCAGAGATATGGACATATTGCTAATGTTTGCAAAGGGAGACAACGATGTGGAAGATGGTGATAATGTTAAAATAAAGTGTTGTAACTGTGGAGGAGGTCACACAGCAGCTTATGGAGGTTGTCCAGCCAGGAAACAGGAAAAGGATATTCAACAGGTAAAAACAAATCATAAAGTAACCTATGCAGAGGCAGTAAAGATAAAAGTAATAGGAGTGAGGAAAGAGTCATCCTAGAAGGGCCAGAAGTGAACACAGAGTCAAAGAAGACACAGAACATTAATATGGAAGAAATGATGGAAAAGTTAATGATATTCGTAGCATATGTCATCAACTGCACAGAACAAATAAAATCCAAGACAGAAAGAATAAAAGTTATTGCAAGAGGAGCAGAAAGACACTTGAATATAAAAGACATCTCGTGGGAAATGATACAAGCAAAACTTAATGGAGGAGAAGGAACATCAGAGATAATGTTCGTAGGTACTCCATAATGTTATTATTACAATGGAATGCTAGAAGTTTGATAGCAAATGGGCAGAGAGATATTGATATTAAGAGATATATTAAGGAATTGAAAAGGAAACCAGAGGTCATATGCATACAGGAAACATGGCTCAAACCAAATCTGGATTTCATCATTCAAGGGTACATTGACATACGCAGAGACAGAGGTAACAGACCAGGAGGAGGGTGTGCAGTATTTGTTAAAGAGGGTGTTCACTATAGGCAGTTAAGGACATCACAAGAACTAGAGGTAATAGTCATATAAATATGGATCAAAAAAGAGAAGTTGAAGATAATTAATTTTTATAATCCATGCAAAAAGCTGGAGAAAGTTAAATTAGTCAATATTGGAAGGATGGAGAGGCAATATAATCTGGTGTGGAGATTTTAATGCTCATAGCACAATGTGGGGTGAGCAACAGGACGCCAATGGGGATACACTAGAGGAAGTAATGGATGAAAAAGAATTGGTGTGTTTAAATGATGGTTCTGGCACAAGGGTGAACTTGGTTAAGGGTACAGAGTCAGCAATAGATCTCACATTAGTATCACATTCTTTAGCGGGAATAACCATTTGGTAAATAAATAGGGAAAGCACAATAGGTAGCAGTCATTATCCAATACTCATAAATATAGGAATTGTAAGGGATACAAAGGAAGGTGGAAATTTGAAGAGGCAAAGTGGGATACGTTTAAGGTGATTACTGAAAGAAAGTTGACATAAATCAGGATATTGATGAGCTCAATGCAGAAATAAGTAGCATCATTCTAGAAGTAGCACAAGTAACAATACCTAAAAGAAGTGGTATGAAAAGGAAAAAGTTGGTACCCTGGTGGACACAAGAATGTACTATGGCAATAGAAAATAGGAATAAAGCATTTAAAATCCTGAAGAAAACACATACATATAATAATTTAATTGAATATTCAATTCAATTCAATTTTATTTGTATAGCGCCAAATCACAACAACAGTTATCTCAAGGCACTTTACATACTGAGCAGGTTGAGAAACCCGACAACATATAGAGACCCAACAGTTCCCATCATGAGCAAGCAAAGATGCGACAGTGGCGAGGAAAAACTTCCTTTTAACAGGCAGAAACCTCGGACAGAACCAGGCTCAGTGATGGGCAGCCATCTGCCACGACTGGTTGGGTTGAGACAGAGACAGAGAGAGAGAGAGAGAGAGAGAGAGAGAGAGAGAAATATAAGAGGAAACAAGCAGAAGTCAGAAAGATTGTAAAGAGAACTAGGGGAGATTATTGGAAGAGATACTGTGAAACAATAGGTCAAACTACGCCATTAGAAGTATAGGGAATGATAAGGAGGATGACGGGCAGTAGGAAGGGACATGGATATCCAGTTTTGAAAGATGGAGAAAATGTTGTGGTTCAAGATAAGGACAAAGTAGAGTTATTAGGAAGGACGTTTGCTAAAGTTCATAGTAATGAAAACCTGTATAAAGAAGAAAAGAGGCACAGAGAGAAAATAAGAGAAGAATATTCAGTTGCACTAGAGGATAATCAGGAAGATGTTAGTGCAATTAATATGGAATTCAAAATGATAGAGTTGTGCTTAATATAGTTCGATGTCTGAGGGGAAGAGAATGGGGAGCATGCAGGCTTTCATTAAAAACAATATACATTGCATTAATTAGATCTGTACTAGACTTTGGCTGCATCTTGTATCAATCTGCATCAAAATCACTATTAACCAAGTTAGATAGAGTTCAGTCCCAGGCTTTGAGAATCTGCTGTGGTGCTGTTAAAACAACACCAATAGATGCATTACAGGTTGAGATGAATGAAATGCCATTAAAAATAAGAAGAATGCAATTAGCTTTAAATTACTGGGCAAATCTAAAGGGACAAAATGACAATCATCCTACTAGGAACATATTACAAACCTGCCAAGAAAAAGAGAAACGACAATTGAAGAGTTTTAGTTGGACAATAGAAGATGCAGCTAAGGAAACAGGAATAGGGAATATAAGAGTAAGTCCTACTGTTCCATATTCTAGTATTCTGCCTTGGATGATGGAGGAAGTAGGGGTGAATTTATTTCTGCTAAGAGGGGGTAACAAAGGAAATATAAGTAGAATGCAAGTTAGTAGCTATATAGAGAGGATTTATTGTGATTTTGTTAAAATATATACAGATGCATCAAAAACAGAAAGTAATAGAGTAGGGATTGCATTCGTTGTTCCAGAATTAGATATTATGCACACAAAAAAGAGTGAGTAATAATCTGTCTGTTTTTACTGGGGAGCTGTTGGCCATCTTACATGCATTGAGTTGGATAGAGAGGGTAAAACAAAGAAAAGTTCTAATAGGGTCAGATTCAAGCAGTGTGTTATACAGTATCAAGAACATGAACGCAGAGGGTAGACAAGACATAGTAATAGAAATAATACAAACTATTTACAGGATAAGTAAGGAAGGAATCATAATAAAATTTATATGGATTCCAGCGCATAGGGGTGGAGGGTAATGAACTGGCAGATCAGTTTGCTAAAAGTGCAGCTAAAAAATCAGAAATAGACATAATGATAAATTATAGTAAAGCAGAGGTCAAAAGCATGATCAAGTTAGAAATGGTTAAAAAATGGCAGGAAAAATGGGACAGGGGAACTAAAGGTCGACAGTTCTATAGGTTACAGAAAACAGCAGGGAAAATGAGGGAAATAAGTTGGTCAAAAAAGGAGGAAGATATTTTAGCAAGGATGAGATTAGGTCACACCGGACTTAACAGTACAATAAAGATTATGGGTAAACATGAAACAGGTTATTGTGAGTTCTGTAGTGTGGATGAGACGGTAGAGCATGTAGTGATGTGTTGTCCTCGGTACAGTCAGAGTAGGCAGGTTCTTAAGAATAGACTAGGGAAAGAACGCATTCAATTTGAGATTCAGGAGATTTTACAATTAAATTCAGGAAGTGTAGGGTATAGGGCAGTTATAAAGTTCTTAGAGAAAACTGGATTAGGAAAAAGGAATATAGGGAAGATACTTTTCGATCCACACTCCAATTCAGAAGGTGGCGGTAATGCATCTAAAAGCTGTTTGCCAACCGCCAATAAAAAAGAAGAAGACAGACTATGACGGCGCACACGGCACGTAGCAGCGTGTGAGGGTGATAGCTACCATGGAATGGACTTTATATTGTTTATGCGCGCTGTAGCTTTGTTTCTTCTAGCAAACCAAACCTTTTCTGCCAAATATCACACTCTTCAGCAAGTACCCGGTGTTACGTACCCGGTGTTACTTTGGGACCGTTGTTGTTTACAAGGTTAGCGTAAGGTAGGCTAAACATTTAGCCAAACGTTAGCTAACGTAAGCTAGCTAGTGTTTCCTCAACTTGAAGGAGGATGTTTGTTGACCTTGTTGGCAGCTTAGTCATGGCACTTTTTAATACATAATTTCTTACTACTATCAGGATATCAGGAATATAAAGGGGAAACAGTTGGATAATTATTAACTAAACGCTAATTCAGTAGTAGTTGCCATTACAGTGATTTTATCAATTCAATTTACCCAATACATGTTTCTATGTTGAATAAGATAAGATAAACTTTCATTCGTCCCACAGTGGGGAAATTCACAGGAAGGACATAAATAAATAAATTATTGTTAGTATCTATTTTCTCCATACAGGTGCAGTGAAATTAAGGATGTCCTAATGTTTTATATCTCTTTTCACCCATTTTAGCGTCCTCTAGGTTATTAGAGAGCCATGTCTCTGTGGGCGACAGAAGAGGTCATGAGAAGGGGTCTGCGCCTCTGCAGTCGCAGCTCTCTTTGGCGCAGCTTTCCAGTGACAGCATCAATCATAGACACATCTTTCCCCACTCAACAGTTGACACACACCTGGAGCACCAGCAGCCAGAAGTGCCTGGCTGTGGGTCTTGTCCCTTCCGTGAGGTTTTACTCAGAGGACAGTATTCGCAGCAAGGACCTGGAGGAGAAGGAGCATCTCCCATCTGAGATCCAGTCTGATGAGACGGTCTCAAATCAGAAGAGTTACCCTTTCTATGACAAACTGCAGCTCTGCGGTTCCCCATCAGACGTGTTGGACCTCACCTGTCAATACGCACCCACAGGAAGACAGATCAGCAGCAGCCTGAACCGCATGTGGTTCACCACTAAGAAGTTGTCCGATAAGCAGAAGCGCTGTGAAATACAGCTGATGTTTGAGAATCCTGCATTTGATAGGCTACTGCAAAAGGCCATGAAAAATGTGGGGCACATGAAGACTCAAGACATGGCTCATTCTCTCTTAAGTATGGTCAATCTGGGCGTTCCCCAACGAAGCCGCATAGTCCAAACTTTCCTCCGAGCCTGCCAGGTAGGCAATGAATGCAAGTGAACATGTTTTTATGTTTTGCATTTTCGTATTTTTGTTGTGTCATTTAATGTTTTGTGTTGCGTTTCTAATTCACTTTATTGTCCGCTAACAGGAGAGACTGAATGACTTTGGAGAAAAGGATTTGTCCATCTTAGCCTCCTGTCTGCAATATATGGAGGACACCCCCAACGCTGCTGCACTTAAGAAGGGCATGAGGTCAGGTTTATGAAATGATGTATATGGTTAAGCCAAAAATATAATAGCATTGGTGTAAAAAATGAAAACCTCAGAGATGCCAGTGCATTCTCGGACACAAATTTAATTTCTTAATTTGCTCTAAAGATTTTTACCACTACATTTTCAGATCAATTTTCATTGCAGTTTATTGATTCCTAGGCTGGTAGTTGAAACCCGTCTTCCCTCTATCAACGACATATCGCTTCTCCAGAATGTCATGCGTCTCGTGGGGAAAGATGCTCCACGGGGCCTCAAAGAGAAACTCGAGGTTGGTTTATGAGTTTCGGTTTTGAGCATATCTAGTATTCACATTCCTGTATATGTGATTTTAACATTATTAACAGCGGTCTGCACAGTGTCTATTTTTTGAGGATTTTAGATTTTTATCAATGATATTCTGATTAATAGGGAAAATAGAAAATAAAATTGACCGATGAATAACCAGCAAACAGTTTTCAGGAACTGCCAGTCAGTCGATCTCATCACATCTACAGTAGTGGTTTATTTTTCTTGATATCATCTTTTAACATTGTAGTATTTCTGAATTTTGAAGGGTCATGATCAAAAATAACCTACATGGTTTTTACCCATATCCATTCCACATTGATATTTATTCTACAAACTGCTTCCTCCAGATAAAGGCTTTGTCAATGACAGATCAGTTCAGCCTTCCCAACACTTATTACATGATCCCCTCTTTGGCCACAATGGGCTTCTACTCCAAACCACTGCTGGATGCCTGCAGTAAGACGATAAGAGGTAAAGCCTTTTCCACAAAATGTTGTATATGTTACCATCTAATTTGAAAGACATACATGGGTTTCATAAGGGATAATGATGTGGTCACAGAATTGTAAAACATCTTGACATATTTTGTAGAACTTTCACAAGCGTAGTATCCTCTTAAATGTAGACATTTTGCAGAATTCACTACACAATCAGTTGAAGGAGCCTTTACCAACCTGCTATCCCTTTTCTCTACTTTTTCCACATCCGCCCTCTATCATAGACAACCTTCATGGAGTCCCCTTTATCAGATTGAAGGAAGTTCTAAAAGCCTGTTTGGAGCTGCAGTACAGAAACATCAGTCTGCTCACTGACATTTCAGACTACATTGCCTCTGTAATAGACACATGGACCAACAAACAGGTGCTGCGACAGACAAGATGATCCATAAGTCATGATTTACATTTTACTGTTGCCATGTAATTACTGTTGCAATTACATGATAAGAGAAGGAATTGTTTCATGCTAGAATATAACTCAAGATATGACATCAGACATTTGCCCTCATTTCTGGACAGCTAATTCTCTTTTCGGTCTCTCTATTCAGATAATCCACTTCCTGTCTGTGTTCAACAACCTCGACTTCTCTCCTTCTGCCCTTATGGAGGCATTTGCCAAGAAGGTGATCGCCAGTCCAGATGCTCTGACACTTAGAGACCTCCTTTTTGTCGTCAAGGTGTACGCCTCTCTGAACTATGATCTGCAGCACCAAAGACAACAGTAGGTCACTCGTTTGTTTCCACCTTTCAAATGTTACTCATACACACTCTTTGTTGCATTTACTTACTTTAGTTGCTTCCTTACCTTGCCAAGAGCTTTGATTTGGCCTTCGCACTTTTAAGATAGCAGAACAACCTTATAATAATTTTTCTTTCATTGTCTACAGACAGTAGATGTTGCATCCAGACTTGATATCTTTGTGGGGTTTTATCTTGCTGTTTTCCAGGTTCCTGGATAGTCTCAGCCAGTCTCTGGAATCCTATTTGCCCAAGATGTCTGGGTTTGAGTTGTTAAAGGCTGTATACAACCTTTGTCTACTGGGCCACTTCCCCTCTGCACCACTGGAGCAACTCCTGCAGAGCACAACACTGGAGCAGTTTAAGACTTCAGGTAAGGCGCACAGGCCTACTTGCCTCTTCTGTCTTTTTTCTGCCGTGTCACTTATACTCCTCTTTTCCTTCGTCGTTTATTTTTGCCTACCACTTCCCTTTCAAATTTCACCTATCTCTTTTTCTCTTCAGCACCCAAGTTTCTCCCTGACCAGGAGAGAAAGTTTCAGACTGTGTACTTGTGCCTCCATCTCGACCGTCCTCCGCTCCCTCGGCCCCTGACCGTCCCTTCATTTCTCCTGGGAGACCCCGACTTAAGCAGACTGTCAGACAATACTTGGCTCTTGAAGAGCTTGCGGAGTGTGTTAGGGGACCCGGCAGACACAGCGCTACAGGAAATGGTGGTGGTGGAGAAGTTCTACCTCATAGGTGAAGACAGAATCTTGAGAGAAAGAAGTTAAATCAGAGGCAAGTTAGAGTTTGTGATGTAGTCTTAATTCATCATGTGCAAAAGCCGGTAGTGAAGATAAGCAGGCTAATCTTTTTCTGTTTGCATTATAGAATTGATGATTATCCAATTATCAGTTCATTATGTCTGCATTTTATTCTTTAACTTAAAGAGAACAACGGTTTTTGAAACTATGATGCTAGCAAGTGCCTGTTTGTGTGCGTTGACTCTTAGATGCTGTGATAACCAAACCTCTGCCAAACCAAACCTATGAGACTGAAGAGAGCAGTCGTGCAGGAGAAGCGTGTTCTCCAGCAGAGAGCAGTCAAAGGTAAGGCGTCAGCATCAGTTTGCAGTCGATAATATTGCCAGCGTCACTGTTGAAGAAATCAGGTGGTATTTTACTTGCACATTTTATTTCTCGTTAATGTGCTTATGTCATGGTTTGGTGAAGTTTGATGATGTGATAGTGGGTGGAGAGGGCGCTTGGGCAGTCTTTTCTGTCAATGTCGGGCATTGACGCTTACACGTGCATACGTCAACCATGCAGTTTTAAACTAAGACTGTTTTAAAGAGCCTCTTAAAATAAAGCTGTACTAACAGGGTTGTTTGTATTTAACACCACAATGACTAGAGTTGCTCCAGAGCTTAAATCCCAGTTTGGAATCTTTTAATTTAAAGGTTTGAAATGGGAAAATCAAGTACTTTCATAACTTTCAGTCTCCTTTTTTTCTGAGCAACAAAGTTATAAACAACTTAAGACATGGTTAGAAAATCACCATAAACAGAAATTTAAGCTATTTTGTAAAGGGGAAAAAAGTTAACCTACTTTAACTTAAGTTGTACAATTTCCATGCAGTGTACATTTAGTTTATTAACAACCTTTGAAATAATTTTAATATAACTTTTTAGGCTCAAAACTCTTCTTGGTGCCCTTTTGTATGTGTCTGTGTTCAACTCTTCACAGGGATTCTCTTAAGTCACCATTCATTTCATATAACATTTGATTACTCATCTCTCTTTCTCTATCTGTCTCACTGCTGCACACAGATCTTTTGCTTGCATGTTGTAAATTGTTAAATCAGTCATTCTTTGCTTTACCTAAATAGATTAGCTCCGAGCTTGCTGGTGCATTTTAATCATGCAAATTCAACCAAATGATTCTGATGGTATAGTGAAAAAATAGAAGAAACACATTTTTAACAACATGCAATTAGTTGTTCTGAACTGTTCATGAAGGATTAATTAAAATAGAATACAGTAAATGACAAAACACTAACGCAAAATCCCAAACTGTAATAACCCTGTTCAGTAAACATCTGTAGTTAATTGTGTGTCAGAGGAAGTCAGAATTGCAAAGTACTCCAAACAGCACTGTCGCTGTGAAAAGAAAGCCACAGTCTGTTCTCTGCTGTTCGAGTTTCAGGTTTTTACCTCCCATTGAAGTCCTGTCATGCCTTTACCTAAATTCAAATTTTGACCTTTTTAAAGCTGAGAAACCTTTTTCTCAATGTCCCAGAATTGCAGTAATTTACGCACCACAGTCTTTTTGCTATGGTACGTCCAATCCCCGGGGGCCTCTGGCTGTCAAGACTCGCCATCTGAAGATCCTGGGATATAACCGTGTCTTGGTGAGGCTCAGAGATGATCACAGCTTGAGTTTGGTTCCAGTAGTTACTGACACTTAGCCAACTGTCACAATAATATTTCTACATTTATAAAGCTCTTCTTGTGAGCTAAAGTTGTTCATTTGCATATTAAAACCTGCCATCAGCCACATTTGATGTCTGCTAATTTCCTCAGAACTTTCATATGTGTTTCGAAATATTTTGTTCCTCCATGACAATAGCTCACTGACATTTAGTAAAAGTACTTCTTCAAACAACAAATTGTATTACGACCAATGGAAGATGTATCACTTTTGAGTGCATTTCAGTGACACTGAGATTTACATTATATCCCATCTGTTCTCCAGGTATTGGGACAAGTGCTGCAGTCCATGTCGGAGTCAGAGATGACAGAGTGTCTGAGGAGACAAATTTTTCCAGAGCACCACAGATCAGACTCAGAGCCTGAAATGGAAGAACTGGGACCTTGAGGACAGATGTTTGCGTTAAATGGAAGCCAAGAGCCGTACTTGGCTCAGTACCTGTACAGTCATCACAAACATGCATATTTTGTCGTGCTGTTCAAAACTTTAACAATTAAGACTGGAATGCATATATTATATCTATATTATATATTATATCCCTGGATACATTTTGCACAGTTTGTAAAAGAGTGTTGTTCTTCATGCGAAGAGGGTGTGGAAAGGAAAGAATCTGCTATTGTAAGTGTTTTTTGTTTTTATTCATCTGTCAAAGTCAAAAAATTGCATAATAGTCTAACAGAAACAATATGTTAATCTTGCTGGTGCAAGCAGTAGTTGATGAGTAAAACCATTGTGCTGAATGACACCAATAAAACCAGTGTGTGCACTTGCAGTAACTGCACAAAAACTGCAAGGTGAGCAAGGTAAAAGTAGAAACCCTTTGAAGCAGCCACGTCTGTAAGAAGAGGGAGGAAGACAGGAAGCGGTGCAAATTGTTATTGTTTGAAGCATGCCTCTCCCTGTTGTATATCTGCTTCTCCTCAGGCTCGGCGATGTGAACCGTCTGACATTATGATTTCTTAGAAATGAGAGCAGGCAGACTGGAAAGAGATGACGCTTTCTTTCTTTCTTTCTTTTTAAAATCTCTGATACCATATTTTGCTGAAATCACCAACGGCTTTTTTTTCCATCTTGATATTGTGGTCACTCTTATCCGCATGACATCACATAGGTTTACAAGCTGAATGAACCATGTGGTTAAGTCCCCTCGTTCAGACACCGCCTTCTGTTTCAACCACAAAATAGGGGCTCATACTGATTTTTGTGTGTGACAGGCAGAGACAGTGAGTGGGTGAGAGAAGACATGAGCAAAACCAAAACTGCTGGGTACAATAGAAGTTTTATTCTTCTTAAACAACTGTGAAAAGAACTGCTACTTTTGCTGTGTAGACACAAAACTACTGACAAACATAATCTCTCTCATAATAATGTTCTGTTGAGGGCAAGCTACGACACCTGGGACACCCCCAGGTTTAAGTCTGAGCTAATGGAGGGTAGCTGTGCAAATGATCACATGATGCTGGTGTCATCAGAAGTATCGTGGTATGGGAATCTGAACCCCTCTTTTCTTTCTGCGGTCCCTGGATGCTTTGGGTTTGGTGTTCATGTAGTCACTCTGGGAGTCTGTCTTCCTCAACTTGACCTGTAAGACACGTGAAGACCATTCAACAGCAGTTTTATGTCTGACTATCCAAAGGTTCATAATGTCTCATGTAGAGTATGATGTGGGACCAGGGCTGTAAGTGTCACTGAGGACACAGAGATCACTTCCTTTCATGGGTTTTTCATCAGAATTTAGGAAACCAAAGTTGCTGACATTTCATAATTTAAAAGTTACACAATATGGGAAGTCTAAAAGCTGATGCCAGCAAACATCAAGTACAAATTGACCAAATATTTGGATAATACACAAAAGCAGTAATGGATTAAATACAGTAAAGCAACTTCAAAACCATTTAAAAGTGTGTGTATTGTATATTAGAGTTGTTTTATTAAGCTAATTAACAACTTATATTTTCACACCAGTAAAAACGAAATACAACAATTTTCCCAAACAGAATTTAACTCACAAGTATAAGACAATCGTTGTGAAAAACTGGGCTATACAATGTTTTTTAGAATGAATTAAATGAAGTTGGGAAAAAAATAAGAAAATGAAGCAACTGAATAAAAATGAAGGTGGAAAAACTAAATCCAGAATACTAGAACATTTCAAGAGCATCACTTAATTTACCACAAAGGTGTCTTGCGAAATAGTTGCTTCTCTCATATTAAAAATAAATAAAAGTTTTGTTTTTGTTTCATTTAAATATTGTATGTGCTTCTATATTTCAAACGTTCAGGGAATGACTTACCCACATGACGATGGCGATGACAGTGATAAGTATGCCGTAGAGGCTGACAAGCAAGAGAATTATTAAAATCCAGTGAAATCCAGTCCAGGTTTGTTCTTCTTTTTCAACATTCCTGCAGACTTCATTGCATTGGTGCCCTAGAAGGAACATATTTAGAAAGTGTTCATTGGGATTTGTTATACGTACACAAAGTTTTATATGTGCCCCTGCTCTTTGTTTTATAAGCACCTCTTATATTGCATATTGTATGATATTTACCTTCTACAAGTACCTGGATCCTCAAATCACTTGGTACTGTTTTAAGGGGAGGAGGGTACATGACTATGCCCTCACATCTGTAGATGCCATGGCTGCTGGCATTCACTCCAGTGAGCATGTAACTGACTGATTTATTTTCTATGTTTTCATGCAGTTCCACGCCCACCCTGTTGTATTGTGGTTTACAGTTTGGTGCATCTGCTCCATGGCTGCACGTATTGTTGTAGATGGTTTCTTCATCCTGAAGAAGGTTATATTTCACAATTTCACCAGGCTGCTTCGGGCAAGGCACAGACACTTCTGCACCGGCTGGTACACAGATGGTTTTCAGCTTGTCTGGGGAGAAAAATGTGATAATGATTCGCGGTGCAATTTTCTGATTTGTGTTTGTAGATGTGTCTTACACACGTAGTATAATTTCCAATCTTTGGCTAGGTGCTATGATTCTAAAGCTTGCTAAAAAGTTCTGTCAGTGTGACTTAAAAAAAAACACATTGAACCCCTGACATGGGAAAAGCTTGTGTTTGTTGTGGCAGTAAACCAGAGTCAGGATGTATGTGTCTTTGCAAACCTTTGCAAAGGAAATGGCTTCTTACATCTCCAACTCGTGCAAAGATTGATTTATGTGAATTTAATTCCCCTAGCTTGAAATTCCGGCTTTGAAACCCAAACTCGTCATTTAGCAGCCACTCCACCCCCACACGGAATGTGTTAAATAACAGCACATCTAATCGCGTTTACCTCCTGTAACCAGTCTCACACTTCACCTGAAAGGCAGGCGTTTGCCATGTGAGTGGTGCACTTGAGTCTGACTCAAATGTGCCGCTCACATGACTCAAGTATGCCTCTCACAAGGCACAAAGATGATGTGATTCAGTGCTATTTGTTGCATGGATTAAAGTTGAAATTAATGCATTGTGTACTCTACGTAAACAGAAATTGTCCTAGTTTATTTTGACACATAAATGTTTCTGATCCCTCAAATGCGCATATTCAACCAGCACAGTTAACTTATAGACGATGTCTTAATAACTGACTCACTCAACTTTCCGCATTTGATGTGCTTAAACTTGACCAGTGTCAACCAGAGTAGTTACAATACCAGCCTGAATACCTATTGGTAAAATTGTTGCAATTCTACAGTCAACCCAAATACATTCATATTCAAATTTTACCACAATACATATAAAGGTGCTAATGTTGGTGTTTACATATGAAACCCACTAGTGTCCCACTGTAACCACATAGGCACGATCAAGTGTTTTGTAAAGTTGTTGTAATTCAAATCATAGTAATTTCTAGCAATGTACTAGTATTCCTATTGATAACAACTACTTCAATGAGCACATGACTTATCAAAATCTACAAATTATATGTTGCAACACAACTTACAATTGCAGGCACAGGTGCTCTGAGGTTGAGTGGCGTGTGAGAATCTGCAGCCCACGAGGATGATGAACATCCAGCAAGCCCTCATCTTCATCTTTTGCACCCAGGGTGTGAAATCGCCTCAAGTACAATGATGCCCTCGAGGCTTTTCCTCATCACCTAAAAACTTCAAGCTCCTCCAGCAAACTGCATCAAATCTATATGCTGCGGAGAGATCTGATCCGCCACCCCGATATCATCAACCCTGGTTTCATGCACACGTTCTTCTGACTGCAATGCATCATATCCTCATTCTGACTGATTGAAGCACTCCTACGGGGCTGCAGTGACTGAATATTACACATCCTCTGTTGAAGGAAAACATCCTGTTGCAGAAACTCCTCCTCTTCTTCTGTTTCCACTCTGTCCCAGGGTTTGTGACCTTTGATATATACCTTCAGTTTTATACATATAATGTTTTCATTTAGACCAAAAGGTCATGGCAAGACAGTTCTGTTCCTATTAAGTAAGATATTTTGGAAACTGTAATTGTGTGGAGACAAAGAGTTGTCTTGGTTGCTTTTGCATTAACCCTTCATAGGGCACTCGATACTTTGAAATTCAAAAATTCAACCTTAGAGTGTTATTGGAGGGCATAACAAAACTTTATATCTGTTGTAAATTTCTCACTTGTATAAATTGTGCGGAAATTAACAGAAATAGTCATTTGCCCTATATAAAGGGTTAAAGAGCAGTTGTTGGTCACAATAGTCATAGTGCAGAAGCTGTAACAGTATCATGGAGAGCAAATGAGCATTATAAGATAGATTATAGAAAATATGCACGCCGCATGAGAAGAATAATGTCACAGCTACAGTTTAAGGTGAAGTGAGGGATATTGAACTGAACATTTGTGTGACTGTGAAAGTGCCAAGCCACACAAAAGGACCGTTAGCTCAAAGACTGGCTGCTACAAAGAAACTTTGTACTGAATGAGTCACTGACGCATGGGAACAGACACTGTCACAATTAATATATGTCAGTGAGAAAAATTATTATGTTTGTGCTGTGTAGCAATGTTAGCTTTATAAGAGAAAGCAATTTCCTTCCACGATGTAGTGTTAAGACACAAGTCTTGAATCTTGATTTAAAACCCATGTCTGTATCCACAAAATGGGGTTGAGTCGAACGTGCAATAGCGTTCTTTGTCCTCTAGATGGCGACAAAGCATTTTATTTTGATATGCATGCCGCTAACAGTTTTCTGATGATACAAGCCAGATAAGTATCTCTGGGCTACAATCTTAAGTTACTTGCAGAAGTATTTCACTTTGCCTCAAGCCTTTTCCTGGTATACAGTTATACCTGCCTAGACCAGGGATTAGAGACCATCAAAGGGTAGAAAATATATACTTTGTGTGGAAACACATGGTGACAGATTCATGGAATTGTGAAGTGGGGATTAGAGCATTTCTAAATTGTTGTTTGTAATTCTAACTCAAAAAATGGATGAAGGGGGGATTGACGGGTTAGTAATGCCATGTGTTCATATGGATAACACATAATAATCTCCTTATCTGGAACTAGTCCCATTTGTCTGGTGGTGATGGTGGTGGCTTTAAGTGAGCATCAGCCACACAGAGCTTCAGTGTGGTTAAATGTGACTGAATCAACCTCTTTATCTTTTTCCTTTTTTTCACAAAATATTTTACCTTGATTATTTTATCTATTTATCTTGCATGCAGCATATTTTTCAGTTTTTTAAGAGGAGCAATCTAGAGTTTTCTTCTTCTTCTTCTTCTTCTTTATTATTATTATTATGATGACGATGATTATTATTATTATTATCACGCTGATCAGAAGGAAAAAGCTACTGGATGTTGATGCTGAATTCAGGGTCCTCACAAAAATCCGAAGTTCGATAGTCTGTTCTGTAAAATAGAGATTGCTCCTTCCGTTGTTTTTATTTTTATTTTTTCGCTTTGTATTTTTCATCTGTTTTATTCTAATAACACTTAGTGAAAAAATAAATAAGGAACGCTCTCCGAATGAGCTCGCATTGAAGCGGCAATGTGAACAGGCGACAGTGGGCGTACAATTTACGTTTGTCATCAATTAACCAGCATAGAATTGAACTAAAAGTACAATTACTCAATTCAGCTAACAGTAGAATTTTCTCTTTTTGACTCATATCTACAATTTTGTTAGTCGCTCATATTCTCTGCGATCAACTCTAGTGAGTGATATTTCCTCCGGGCCTTGAAGGCACCACTGGGATCTGGGCTGGACAGGAAACGACGGAGACGCGCAGCGTGTCTCCTCAGCGGCTCCGGGAGAGAAGAATGAGACAGAGACTGGGGACGAGGCAGCGTGTGAAAACATGAAGATAACGGGAAGTTTTTAAGCTAGATTCAAAAACACAGAAACACACACATCACGTCGGGAGTTTTCCCTCTTTCTCCCCCGGTGGGATACTCGCTGCCATTGGAGAACAGAGGAGAGGAGAGGAGCCTCTTTGTGGATTCTGTAAGTGGATTCTTTTTTACTATTCCGACATGTTTTTATTATTTAACGCCATTTTTTATTTTCTTTAAACAATCACACTATAAACGACAAATGTCAGTTCATACGCACATTGGCAGCCCATCCTAGATTGTGCCCTCTGGAAAGGAGACTGTGTGTTTACTATACTTCTTAAAGATATGAAGAAAGGAGCCCGTGTGAATTTGTTAGAAAGTGTGTTTTTATTAATGGGGGGGTGTTTGTGGCCCCTGTGCGGCCATTGAACAAACCCCTTCTTGGGAATAAAGGGCGTGCAGCTCGGGCCGACTTGCTAAAGAGCCGCAGCTTTAATGGGAGAGGCTCTTTAACATGAGCCCATTGTTGTGTTGCATTTGTTGGCCATGTTGCCAAAAACCGAGCTTTTGGAGTCTGTTGAATGTGTTTTCAGGCTGATTTTCCTCCCCTGCACCTCAGTGATCAGGAGGAAGATGTGTAGTCTCCACCCTGTTTAGCAGGAGGAGGCTAT
The DNA here is from genome assembly GCA_037975185.1 of Centropyge bicolor. Taxonomy (NCBI): domain Eukaryota; kingdom Metazoa; phylum Chordata; class Actinopteri; family Pomacanthidae; genus Centropyge; species Centropyge bicolor. Next base: position 615,378 of record JBBMOC010000049.1, on the reverse strand, counting down.
CAGCTTGTGGTAATGGCCGATGCTTCCCGACGCTTGGATCTGGTGAATTATTTTTAAAAAGCACCACATTTTATGTCGTATAAATCCTCTAAGATGAGTGGTAATATATGTACCCATAGCTGCGTTCAGTTCATTATTATCAGCCTCCTTCACTGCAGCTCATGATCCCTGTTTTAATTCCCTTTGTTGGAGGACGCCGGCGGCAGCAGGCTGGATAACATGAAGCCAGTTTGACCAACGGCTATTATCAATTTCATGCTAGCATCCTTCGTTAGCTAGTTAACAACGTTAGCAAACATCTTTAAACCTGTTAAAGTTAATGGCGTATTTTGTTTATATGCTGCTGCAGACGTAACTATGAGTTCCCAAGTTGGCAAATTACTTGAACAATCCTCCTCATTGATGTTAAATGTTTCTCTCCCAGACTTTGTTTGACCCTTCATTGACAGTAGGGTTCAAAGGTCATCTGTAGATGGGCTGCACGCCATGCCACTGTCTGGCTGACTACCATATGGACCCAGGTTTTCACCTAGTAAACATTACCCTGTATGTGTTATTTACACTACCAGGTCCAGGGGTGGACAGCCTTTTAACTCTTTGTCTTCCTCTCAAGGGTGAATACACACAACAAACTGTATTTGCTTCTTAAAAAAGGCCATTAAGAAGCCACTTGGCCCAGCCTTTATTCCCCACAGTGGCATTATAATAGACAGTCTGTGTCCTTAAGGCTTGATTCGCATCCACAAAGAGACTAGAAGCACATTATTCTAGGCATGGAGACAGTGCCGCAACAATGCGACCCATTCGCTTACAGTGCAGTTAATGGGTTGAAAATAACTGCTGTCCTTCTGGTCGCTTCCCCTCAGGCAGATGCCTTTAAGCTTGTCGTGTGTTTTCGCGAAAAGAAAATAGGAGTTTGGAGTCAGATTTCACTTTACTGTCAGAGACACAAAATGAGTGATGCCACAAGCACATCTGGAACAACTAGCCGTATTTTGTGCTTGTTCCTTTCAGCATTTTTTATTGTGTCTCCATTTCCTGTCTGTCTCCCATTATGAATGTTTTTCTTAAGGATTTAATTATCATCTTGTTGTGTGAAATGAAAATATTTGCTCTCTTCTTGATGTTAGTGTCAACTTTTTTGAGGCATATTTTAGGCCTGTGGCTGAATTCCAGCTGGATTATTGTCATGAAATTTGAGTTCAACAAGTGCCTGTTTCAGTAGCATGCATATCAAATTTACATATGCAAGGAACAAGATTTTGTTGTGGTGGCATTGGTGCAAACACCCAAACAACTAAATAAGCAACCGTGTTCTTGCACCTCATGTAATAGGATCATACAAGACATTTACTCAGTAGACTTAATCGTCCTGAAATCATCGCATTCAGGCAGTATGGTATACAGCTCAGTCATAAAAAGCTCAGTCATGGATTAAATTTCTAGCCACAGAGGTAAAACATATGTTAGATGAGAGCGTGTCATTCCACTGCCTCTGTTTAACAGCACATGTAAGGAATTCTTCCCTGTCAGCTTTCTTTGTCCAGGATATTGAAAAGAGAACCTCAGGAGCAAGGGTATATATTTTGGAAGAAAACATTAGCTCAAAATACATAACCAGAAACATGGTTTTCTCATTCACCCACTCTGTCTTGTTTTGCCAAAAAGAGGAAGGGAAGAAAAAATCCCTTCTGCTTTCCTCCCTCCATCCCTCCACTCCCTTTCATCCTTTTTTTGTATGCTTGATTTCCTTGGGATGTAGTTGATCAGATGAGAAAAACAGTTGTCAAAGAAATTTTGGGCTTTGGGAATGATCCCCGGAGACCGTGTGCTTTGGAGAAGAGAGATTTGAAAGCTATTCTTGGTTTGTGTGTGTGTGTGCGCCTGTGTTAGCATGTCCTGCGTGCTGGTCCGTCCGTCTGTCAGCACTTTCTTGGCTCTGTCGTGCGAGTTGCAAAGGGCTATGTCTGACCTCCGCCCATCCATCCACCCATGTCCTTGGGCGTAAGACTTTTCTGCACAAAAGCTCCAGAGACGAGGCTGGGGGTGGCGACGGTGGTTGGTGTAAGTTTACCCAGCTTGTGTTACAGCTGGGGGGTGTAGGTGGGTGAAGGAGGGCAGGGGGAGGATGGCACTTCAAACGCAGCCTTCAACACAGCCTGATGGAGAGCCGGAGGGCAGAGTGTAACCTGATGTTTCCACTGATGGGTGGTACCTTGGCTTGGATTGGGGAGTGGAGTGGATAAACTAGAAAAAGCAACCACCTGCATCAGGGCCCAGCTCCTTGATGCCAAACAAGATGCCAGATTATGGGTGTGAGTAGAGAAAGTGTCAATGTGTCATTCCACCTGGGTGTGTCCCCCCCTCCCCGTTTTCACAGGCACGTGGTTGCAGCCACTATAGGGCCTTGTTCTGGTAACATTTTGCTGACCTTTGGTGGCCTGCCATTTGGAGACAAAGACAAATGGCGAACCAGTCCGCCTGTAGCCTGAAAAACCTCTACTGTTCCAGATAGCGAGTTGCTCTTCCTGTTAGCCTTTTCATACACACTGAGAGACTGATATGAGTGCCCTCTGTGGCAGGAAATCAATTGTTTGAGATCCAAATGTGGTCTTTTCTTTTGTGATGATAGATTTCTGTACGTAAGGATCAGAGAGACATACACTTTTACTCTCTCATGCCTACATTTTCTGCACAGTTTTAATATATACCTACCCCAGTGTATATATCCACCCAGATATGAAGGTGTGTCGTATCGTCTGCTTGCACTAAACCAATGTATGGATAACACAGCCTCTACCTTCCAGCTGCACTGCTTGATTGGAGTAGGCAGAAGGAGGGCGCCCTCCTCTTCTTTCAGGGCAACGCACGATCTGGATCCTCGTTCAGCAGGTGCACTCAAGCGCAAGGCTCACACACACTGCTATATAAAGGCAGCTTGAGATCGAAACGACAAAGATTTACCTACAATTGGATAACCTCGCCATGCTGGTTTTCATATCTGTGCCATTGGGTGAACGTTTTCTCCTGAAGCACTGTGCAGTGTCAGGAGTGTATATATTTTTACTGCACTCTTGAAGGAAAAGTCCACTTTTGGATAATTTCACTTTACCAGACGTTATTTCATGATAATCTGACCTAAACAGTCTTGTTTACCTGCGTGCATTTCCCAGAACACTTCTCAATACCCACTGGAGAACTGGTCTGCACTTGTTGCATCTAGCTGTGGGTTACAATTTGCAAGGTTTCAAGTAGAAAAAAAATGATAGTCGCAACTTTTACTCAATGTTGTGTATGTGGAACAGACTCTAAGATTCATCAAGATCCGCTCTGGTTTTTAAAGGAGATGTATTTGCTATCACACGTCGTGAATAAGGTTGTGATCCACCTATTAAACTACATAACCATCTCAGTCTGTCAGTCTTTATCTCCTCACCAATTCTTCCATGACCTATTTTCCTGTATTTTATCTGATCTGCTAGGATACATGTCCAGCCAGTTGTATTGTTCATTCATTAATTGTCCCTTTTGTTTGCTACCTCTTTCACTGTACATTTTGTGTAAGCAGCTTAGACAGCTTTTAATCAGTCTGACTTTGACAATGGCAGGTGGCTGATTCTCACTGCTGGGCTGCTGGTCAGGACTGTCCCCCTCCTCCTCTACTGTATTACAGATGGTCTGTTCCATTGATGTTGTAGAGGGGGGGGTCTAGTCTTTGTTAACTTAACAGTACACGTGACAGGAAATGGCCCCTGTATAAATTGGGTCCTTTGTGAAGCATAATGTCACGATTGTTGCCCTCTGTCACACAGTCTCATCATACAGTCACAGCATGATCAACACCTGTGACTGCCACAAAGCCCTCAGGCTCTCCACTGTTTTTTTTTGCGCACCTATCTTAAAGTTAAAGTCACACGCAGTTGGGTAATCACTGTGAAACTGATCTTAGCATCCAAAAGGGAAAAGGGAATCTCATCCCAGTGGGAATTCTCCACTTGAATTCCAGCAGCCGTGTCTGGTATCAGTGAGTAGAACGCAGACAGAGGAGTGGAGGAGGTGATTTATGGTGTCGTGTATCTTTCTCTACCCCACCTGCCTGTGTAATCCACCGCAAAGTCCAGCTAAAGCTCCACCGCAACAGCCACGGGACGGGCTGATGGATGGGACGTCCTGTCTGCGTGGATGGACAGCCTTTAGAGCCGGGCCATGGATAATGGGTCTTTGACATGGAAAGAACACAAAATGCTTAAGGCAAGCAGGAGTGCTTCAGGGAGAGTAATATTAAGAGCTTACAAAGTGCTAACTCAGAGAAAATATATATGTGCTGCCTGGCAGCTGTATAGAAAATATGCATTATTGACTGTTTGATGTATGATCTGTCTGGTGTGGGACGTACATATGGAAGGAGAAAGTAGATTTATTTCCTACTCTTCTGAATTGCTTTCATGTGCGCCGTTTCACATCCTTAATTGAATTCAATTAAACAGCCAGTTCATTGCAGTGAGCCTGGCATAAACATCGGCACCGCCACTTCCTGTGTCCCCTCTGCTCTGATCAGAGTTCAGCTAGTTCTCATGAAACCATAACAGCAGCTTGCGTGTCTGTCTGTTTATGTGTGTGCAGGGTTGATGGTGTTTTCTTGCCCTTTTTTGCAGTCTCTGGTAACACTCATGGCCCGTCATACAAAGGGTTGCAGAGAGAGAGAGAGGGACACACCGCACACACACGCAAACAGTGAGCTGTTTTCCCTCGCCCTGCTGTGAAATGCCTGCCTCTTGGCCCAAAATGTTTAGATGACCTCTTGTTTAGATGAGTTTATGCTTGTACAGTTGCTTTCTAACCATTGGCCTCCTTGTTGCATTCCAGTGATATCCACTGAGGGTTTAGTTTTACATACCACTTAGAATACACTAACAATAGCGGCATTATAAGACTATCAGAGAAAGTCAAGGATGCAGTGATTACAGTGTTCTTTCCTGGTATCTCTTTCGGGGGGGTTAGCATCACATTGTGTCGGGAGTGTCATGTTTGTGTGTGTGGTTACAAAATCAGCGGCGTATGCCTGAATCTTTGGAACAAACAAATGTCTTGGCACGCACAGAAAATAGATTCCAGACCTGAGCGTGCGCCGGATTAAAGTTGTCATCCTCTTGAATCGTAGCAATTGAAGAGACTCGGCTTCACTACATGCATGCACTGAAGGCAAAAACAGGCTCGGTCTTACATTATTTAAATGTTCCAACTGTTTCAAGTGTTTCTGTGTTCAGATCGAGCCACAAGCTCGCAGTACACCAAAAACTGGGGCTGGAATGGCTTGTTTTGCCATTAAATATGCACTGTAGCCTACATTTCCACGCTTTTAACTACACCCTCACCCATAATCATGAAAGTTACGCCAGCTCATGTCTGTTAGAAAGTAGCTGTACTATCAAGGCGGTACTTAAGTGTGTGGTAGAAGCGGGAAGGGGTTGGAAAGCAGCCTGCCCTTGTCACTATGCCCATTCATAACATCCCAAGCCAAGAGCCGCAAGGGTCACCACACATTGCCATGTCACTAGTGACTCCACAACTGAGTTTGGCTGCCAAGAAAGTCTTGGGGGAAGTGGAAGAACACCTGTGAGGAAGAGGGTGAAAAAATGTGAAATGGTGAGAGGAAAGAAGTATCGGATGGGGGAGGGAGAGGCCGTGAGAGAGGTTTATGAGAACCAATAAAATGCTCTTCAGAGCAGCTGATGTCATGTGAAATGTGACAGCTTGGAAACACTGAGGTCATTCTTCGTTTTTCTTCACGTCCTCTGCCAATGTCTGAAGTCGCACTTTTTCACAACTCTTGGCTTCGAGCTAGTGCTCTGCATTTACTGTACAGACTGATACTAGCAGGCTGCTCCATTTTCCTTTTTTACTTCAGGGTTCATGTAGGACACTGAAGGAATCTGGAGTTGCAGTCAGTTACTGCAGTGACCTACAATGCAGAGAGAATACCAGCGAAAACAGCTGTGGTAAAAATGGAGTGACACAATTTTTTTTTGCAAGAGAATCCCTTGACAGTCACTCAAACCTGCAGGCTTAATCTCACAAAATAGCGCTGCGTGTGTGCATGTGTGGCTGCCTCTTGCCAAATCTCATTGACTAATACTCTGGCAGCTCTGCGATTGAGCCCGAGCTTCTATTGAGTGAGTCTCTGCGTTAAGTTAGTGGCTGAGTAGCTTGCTAATCTCTCTCTGCTCGGCTGATCTTCACTCTCTAGTGATTCCTGATTATTCTGGCCCACGTGCCACACAGGCAACTCTACTCTCAGTGACCATGTCGAGATCTGCCCCTGCGTTTGGCACCGTGACCGGCTTTGAGGCTACTGGGACGGTCCACTGGCATATTTGTGGTCAGACAGCTTGACCCCTGACCCCTCGCTGCTGTTGATGATCCCCGACGGGAGATTATTGGAACGAAGCAGTGTAAATGAGATGTGAGATTTCTGTCTTTAAGCTGATCAGCTGTGAGCAAGCTGTGCTAATGATGAGGCGTGAGAATTGCACACACTGATTCTTTTGTAGTTAAATAAAACTAGTGGATACACAAAGGACCATTCTGGTCCAACGCAAGAGGAACAGGATCCAAATGTAGACTAACACAAGAGGCATTTGATCATGTAATTCTGTATGTGTGTGTTACATTACCCATAAACTCCACCAGCCAGCCATTGGGACCTCCATCAGATCCCGCTTGCCATCGTGGGAACATTCCTGACGCAGCATTATTCCATAATTCCCACCATGTGTGTTTTTTCCTGAGCCGAGCGCTCGCTGCACAGAGCGTGGAGAATCCCACCGAGGAGAGGAGATCAGCTCCTTGTAATCGCAACCAGACTTCACTATGTGTGAGTGAGAATAGAAAAAGTAGTAAACAATAGTGGAGGGTCAGTTCGACAACACCTTCATCGTGGGGGAAAACTCAAAAGTAGTTTGTGGGTTTTTTTGCCTCAGTGCAGAGATTGTCACGTGAAGAAGAGGCACTCTGGTGTCCGTACACCCTGAGTACAGTGAATGAAATAAAGTACCCACATGGGTGGTTGTGTTAATATTAGTCATGGATGAGTCACTGAAACCGAAATCCAGTATTCACTAGGAAAGCACCCACAAAGACAGCCATGTCAGTGCGTGGATGTAAAACTATTATATAGAGCTTTTTTTCTTTAACACATCTTGTGTATGATGAAGTGGCACGTGCAAACTAATTAATTCTCATTTTTGACAGAACCTAAAAGCAAGGCCCTTTCAGACTTGAAATATGGCATTGCCAACTTTTGAAGTGATTTTGCATTGAACTAGCGCAGAGGTCAGACAGTCCACTGTGCAACGATGGAAGCGGTTTCTTTGAGTTGAACTGGACTTGGCATAAAAGCATTTCACTGATCAATACTAATGCACCTTCCTAGTGTTGCTTGGCTTTGTGGGGAACCATCAATCAGCTGACTGATGGTTCACCTCAATGCCCTTAAAAGAGCGCTCAGGGTCACTGCGAAGGTTTTATCTTGTACTGAGACCAGATTTTGATGCAGTTGGGCGTTTCTGATCAATACAGCTCCAGACATTGTTCTGCAGATCATTGGTGAATTAGGGAGTATATCTATTTTTTGATGTGAATCAGAGGTCACCATCAGATTATAGCATTAAATGGTCTTTTCCTCACAAACATGACAGAATGATATATCTCCAGATGCTGTCCAGATGCTGTCTTGTCATGCAACACAAGAATGTCTTGTTTTTTACAACTAGAGCATTACATGTGTTGTTTTGGCCATCATTCATGGTCATTTTATTGCTGTAGAATGACAAAGAAAATGTCCAGTCCATTTATTATGGTCTGTATTAGAGCTGATCCCGGTCCAGTTCATCCAGTTTGGCGTCACTTTGGGTAAATGGCAAATTGAGAATGATACATATTCTACATTATTCTACAATAAATGAGGTGATTCTGGTATGAGGATGGTGTTGAATTAAAATAAAGCTTTTTCTCCTGGTGTTTACTAATAAAATCATATAAATCAATCAGATGATTACAGTATTATGTTTCTAAACTTGGAATCCTTGTGAAAGAAATACATAACTAAATATCATTATGATATTTGAACGGTAGACGACACAAGAGCCCAAGGGCTATAATGTAAACTGATATGCCCAGTTAATGTGATGTGTCATCCTGAGCAACAAAGATGCTGTGTAGTGGCTTGTGTGTCATTTCTGCCCTTCTTTAATGCCACTTTGGGACCAGTCTGTTATGTGGTCTCGTAAAGCCTATATTACACCATGTGTCTTCATACAGATGATTAGTCTAGCCTGCTAAAATCCCATCAAAGGAAGTACTTCTCACACTATGATTAGTAGAAGTCACATATCAAGGATTCACACACATGTGTCATATGTTTAGCTCTGCCTGATGCCTGCTTACTCATTTGCTGTGCTTCCCCTGCAACAATCCTGTCTTTCTTTTCCTGCTGTGACATCATCATCAGCCCTGCTCAGTCAGTGCCCTGCCCTCCTTCCCACTTCCTGCCCCAACAGGAAATTAGCAGCCCCAAAGGATCGCTGTTAATGAAGGAAGTGTGGGTGGACAAGGACACACCTGTGTCCACTACATAGGAGCCTGTGTTTCCCCTTGGTCTGTTATTGAAGTGGGGCACCGATCTAGGCCACATAAAAAGTCTGTTGAAAACAACTGTTGTAATAGCAGGGATACACAGGGCACCATTTGGGGTAGTTATGTGTTTTCATCGTGCCCAAGTAGTCACCTCATTCAGTCATAAGAAAAGATATTGTTCCCAGGCCATGTGGCTGTATGTAGCTTAATGCACAGGCTCCATAAACAGAGATGGACTGTGTATGCACCTGAGTATTTATACTCAACATACCCATGCAAACTATGTGTAATTACTGTTATGTTGCTGCAGGAAAACGCAGATATTTGAATACTGATAACATTGACTAACAGCATTGGTGTTTTTACTGTGACCTTTTTACTTTGCATGTTTGCCATTTTTTATTACAGAATTTAGAGGAGATACTATGTCAAGTCTAACAAATTAAAATGTTGTTGTCCTCTTTTGTCCGACCATTGCTTTTTAAATTATAAGTTGGTTGTGTTTGTCTGTGCATGTGCCGCAGCCCTGCCTTTGTTTTCAGCATTGGAGCAGCTGCCCGCCGGCCCTGGCGCTGTTGTGACTGGAGCAACTGTGTTCACTGCAGCTGCACAGATCCATGTGTCACTGCCACACCTGTTCAATGGCCTTGTGTTGACTGAGTGATATCACACATTAACTGTGTGCAAATTACACCAGACGGAGGAGCAGGGGGGTTGGGGGTGTGGTGCGGTGCGGTGCAGTGAGTTGTAATCTGAGCAGGCAATTGTGTGTTTTTGACACACACATACGGATGACACACAAAGTCCTACTCTTCCTGACACTCTCTCCCTGTTACAAGAAGTATGTTTGCTGTGAAAACACTCACACTCACAGATGGGAGGGGCCACATGCTGTGGTTGAACAACAGTTGGTGTGTAGAAAAATGAAGGAACAGCTGAGACCAGCGGGAATAGCTTCCTAGTAGTTAGCCCCAACATCAGCTGCCTACCTCTCACACACACATGCACACAAAGTAAATACACACCATGACCAAATCCTAGCATTGATATTCCCCAGCCAGCTCAGCATGTTGTAACCTACAACCAGCCGGCTGTGTGACATGCCCTAATTATTTTTTATTACCAGACTGTGATTCAGCATCCAGATTGTTTTAGATAAAATAAGGTTAGGCTGCGATGAGTCAGCACTGTTGTGGATGAGTTGATGATTCGCTGAAATGTGTAACACCGGTCAGCGTTGTCGAGACCTGGTGGAGACCGGTGAGTCACAGTCAATGCACAAGTAAGAGTTTTGACGAGGTTTGAGTTTCTGCCCTGACTCACGTTGTAAAATTATTAGCCTGTGGTGGTTACCATGCTTATTACGTTAGCTCTGTGTGTGTGTGTGTTTGCATGTGTGGATTTGAAAGGCTTTGCAGTCAAATGAAGACGGCCTGTGCATCTCAAATGTCACATCCTTAATTTCGTGGTAATGATGAAGAGAGTTCATAATGAAGGGAGAACTGTACTTGATTGCTTTCAGAGCTTTGTGATAAGTGTCTTTCTGGCTGTACGTGTCATTTTTGACTGTGCGTAGTTAAGTCTCTCGCTCAAGCACTCTCCATAGTTAATCCTCTGCATTCTTGCGATAGTGAAAAAGGTCTCTTCTCATCCAGCTGCCGACTGCCAAGCCTCTGAATTCTCCTGCAGTGCAGTGAAAAAGAGTGCATGTGATCCATAAGTTTGGGATTTCACTGACTAATGGCCTTGGATGATGTGGCCAAAACAGAGATTGTGTTCTGCTACTGTAGTCACAAAAATAGACACATCATTTTATTCTTCCTTTTTTTTCATTTCCAGGGGATCAGAACCCAGTCACGGAGTGGAGTGGTGGTTTCACCTGACCTTTAACTTCAGTGGGAAGAAGGGAAAGCCACTTCAGAGGTAAGCGTAAACTGTAAACTGCAGTGAGTTAATGGTACCACTGCTTCTTTCTGTGGCTAATAAATTCTGAGCAGAGGAAAAAAGGAAAAACATGTTGATGTTGCTGCCAGTAAGCTTTGCAAAACTCAGGCTTCCTTGAACAAATGCCACAGAGATTATTATTTTGACACAAGCGCTGCTGCAAGCTGCCAGAGAAGTTCTATTTACGGTGGTCTCAAATGCCGGTTTTATTGCAGCGCCTCTGACATGCATGTCTGAAGCATCATGTGCTCAGACCAGCTATCATCTGTCATGTCACTGCTGTACTTTTTACAGAAAGTGGAATCCCTATTTGTGGATGCATGTATGTGTTGTTGTAAAAAGAGGTAAATCCAGAGCTGGTTGAGTGCAGAGAAGCAGCCCCCTCCCACCCCGAAGCCTCTGTCAGAAGGCCTTGTAAATAAAAGCCAAATGAAAGGGGAGTCAGGCCTCTGAGGATCTTGTCAGGGGAGACTCTTCTTCGCCAAAGGAGATAATTCCTGACTAAAGTAGAACCATGTGAGGGCGAACTGTGGTCTGTAGCAAAGAGATGGTCCTCACAGTGAGCCTTTATTCTCTCACCATCACAGATCTGTGTTGAATTTGCAAACCAGACTCTCAGCATTTCCACTTGTATTTATGCAAGGGACAGCAACTTGAATTGAATACTGGGCTAATTTTCAGATCGATGACTCCCACAGCAAAGAAGCTCTTTCTCAATAGCATTTAGCCTTTTGTCCATCAATACTGTCAGATAACAAGAATTGTAATCTCACAAATGAGAATACATCATAATGGACAAAGGGAGTTATGATTTCTATAACTGGCCCGAGGCAGAACAACGGAGAAAGCCAGAAACCAGAATGTAAACTTGCAACCTTATAGAAAGAAGCAAAACTCCAAAAGCTTAGGAAATAAAATGTCTTACTGACACCAACCAGAACCAGAAGATTTGGCTTGGGTGGGTTGTTCATGGTGTTATTGGTATGGTAGTTTATTTTCTCTGAGTAGGTTGTGTATACTGTATTGAGTATAAAATGGGTATTAGATTACTATTACTTTGACCCTTTCATAATTTCAATCTAGACATGACTTTTGAATTTGTGATTGGGAATGAGTATAGTTTTCTTGTCCATGTTATAAAAGTTATAGACCTTGGCTTGTCAGTTGGGAAATGAACGTCTGGACAAAGTATTTGAAATTAAAAAAATGTCTACAAAGCATTTATGTGGGGAATATGTGATTGAACAAATGCCCAGACACACAGTGTATTATTTTCATCTTGGAAAACAAACCTGTGATGTGTAAAAAGCCTGGCAGTGGGAATGTGGAAGGAAGCCGGATTTTAAACTGGGACCCCAGTGGTGATGGAAGCCTGAGGCTGAGAGGAAGAAGCCTGCACCCCTGGACTGTAACTGTTCCAGGAAGTAGAGATACTCATGTGTCATATAAAGGTTTATAGCTGTGTGTTGGAGAGTGACTGTGTGTGTATGCCAGTAGCATGTGTGTTAAGGAGGAGGCTGTCATGTGGCGAAGCTTACTAACTGACTCTCAGCCGTCAGCATTATTCAACATGTACGTCACACATGGAAGGCCACAGTTCACATGTCATCGTGCTGTTTCATTCATGCGCTGGCATCCTTAAAACGGGCTGTCCTTGAAATGATCTCCCACGCAACCACAAAGACCTTTGGGAAATGGAAAAATACTTAAGTGTGTCTGTGCATGTGTGTGTGTGCATTTTAAAATTGGAAGGATGGCAGTATTGGCTCGGCAGGAATGCTGGAGGTGATGTGGCAGGAAACAGACTGGCACATTTTTTGTGACTGTCTGATCACACACAAACACACACACACACACAGACACACACACACTGGGACAGTTGCTTTGAATACAGATAACAAGAATCTTTTCAGCAGTAGCCAATCAGTGGCCAGCTGCCTGACTGTGCAAGGGAGAGATGGGAAATGTAGTGAGCTAACAGGGAAAGACATTCCCAGCTGCTCGTGGCATGTGCGTAGACGTGTGTGTATTTCTCTTTGCCTTTAGGTACAGCACACTGCACATGGTTGGCTTGCAGTAAGAATGTGTTGTTTACGCATGGGTTATCCATTCTTGTGTGTGTGACTGGGCATGTGTTGCCTGTGCAGCATGTTACACCTACTGTGCTTTGTATTCCCTAACAGGTGGCAGATGTAAACCTTCTGCTCTGCCACTAGACCAAGCAACTAAAGGATGATGAAAAATTCAGTTCGCACCATAATGATTTCATTTATCTAGAGTAGATGATAACAAAGGATGTGCGTGCTATGAACACTTGGAGAAGTCTGTGGGGTGCTTACATTTTCAGATAGATGACCATATGGAATTATGTGCAGGGTACCACCAGGTCTTTAAAAATCCCAAAATGTGTCCAATGTATTTCCCTTTCCTGTCTTTGAAGATATTAAAAAATCTTAAATTAAATTTTTTTTTGTGCTGCAGAAGGCTCTTAGCTACAATAGCCAGAAAGTGCATCGTCTCATAATGGGGAAATTGTTGAGTTTACCAAAAACTGGGATGAATTAATAATTGGTCCTTGTTCATTCCATCCATCTGTTTTCTCTTGCTTATCTGGCACCAGAGTCATGTTAATTTAATTAACTATATCATTAAGAATTCTTGTTCTATACTCGTGGGATGTACTGAAAAAACGTGATATAATAATAGATAATTCTAGGTCATATCGTCCCTACTGGTTTTCCTTGACTGGTATGATTGTGAAATGACTATTAAGCTGTGTATGAGGTATTAAAAAGTCTGAAATGTGACTATATGAACCCAGTGAAAATAAAGTATTTGGATTTGGTGACCACTGTTTTTTCCAGTGTCCTCAACCACAATCCATTTCTCTAAATAGGTTACAGCCAGTTCTTCCTGCTGTGGACCTCCACATTTACACCTGATTAGGCACAAAATGAGGGCTTGCAGTACTACGCAATAAAGTTCCACCAAAAGGATCTATTTCACAGCATTGCAGCTCTTTTGCCTTTGTATTACCTGAGCAGTGGGCCTCTCATCTTTTTTAAGCAGTGCCTGTTTTTAATGTCTGCCTAGTTCTTCCCAGCAGTCAGCCTCTGTGGTCTGCTGCTGCAGTGCTGCATCATGTTTAAAACTGTGTGTGTGAGTCCACTGCAGCAGACCACCTGAGCCCCTGTGTGTGCATACGTACGTGTGTGGATGTAACCCGATCTCCTGAGGGCAGGGACAAGACTATTGATTTCACATTTGGACTGCTGCCCTGCAGGGAAGCTGACGCATCCTCTGCGTGCAAGGGAGAGAGGGAGGGTGTCAGAAAGCAGGAGAGAACAAGAACAGAGACTTGCCCACTTGTGTGCTTCTTGATTTGTAGCCTGCTTTTACATTGTAGTCAGCCATTTTACTCAGCACAGACCACCTCAAACCATGACAGGGACACTGGGAAATTATGGAAATCTGAACTGAATGCTCCGTGGTTATACCTACAGGCAGGGATGTGGAAACATCATGGCAATATGTTAGTTATTACTGAGGATCCAGGCCAAGCTCTTGCTGAAGCCTTGCGATAACCCATGTCAGTCTGCAGAGCACGTCAGCACGGAGATGTGCATGTGTGTTGCCATGGCAGTGGCTGTTGGAATAGATGCAGGGCAAGCTGAAGTTTGGCTCGCTCTGATAACTGGTGGGCTGTTAAGTCCTCACACCTACCGCCCACCAGTGGGACCATGTATTTTCCCTCATCTCAGTTTTTTGCTGCTCCTCTCTCCACCCCCCCACCTCCAGCTCCCTCTCCATCTGTCCACCTCTGACATCCTCCTCATCTTTCTCCTCTCTCCCTCTCTCTGTCCCCCTTCCCTTTCTCTGCCCCTCCTTCCTAATTGGCTGTATAAGCCAGAGTGGATGTCTGTGTCACGCTGTGCTTGAGTGAACTCCTATGTGTTTGTGGATCCATATGTCTGTGTTTATGTGCAAGGTCCTCCTCTGCTTGCAGGCTGTTGGTCGTGCTTGACTAATGACACTGAAGCCATTGTTTTGGCCATCAGGCCCGTTCCTTTATTCACAAACTAATAGCTGGCTCCGTCCCTCCATTATTGTACCTAGCCATCACCCAACCCCCCCCCCCCCCCCC